>SSNS01000332.1:616284-635932 GCA_006937985.1 Aphyosemion australe
CCCCGTCCTCCTCCTCCTCTTTCTCCTCCTCCTCTTCCCCGTCCTCCTCCTCCTCTTTCTCCTCCTCCCCTTCCCCGTCCTCCTCCTCCTCTTTCTCCTCCTCCTCTTCCCCGTCCTCCTCCTCCTCTTTCTCCTCCTCCCCTTCCCCGTCCTCCTCCTCCTTCTCCCATACGTACCCATCTCCTTCTCTGCTGTCTGTTGTCTCTGTTCTCCATTGCTCATCAAAGTTAAAGTCCCAAGTCATCATCACACAATGGTGAAATTACATCTCCGCATTTGACCCATCCCCGTGGTGGGGAGCGGTGAGCGTGGTGGTTTAACCCCCCAATCCTACCCCTTAGTGCTGAGTGTCAAGCGACGAGGCATTGGGTCCCATTTTTTTAAAGTCTTTGGTATGACCCGACCAGGATTCGAACCCCAATCTCCCAGTCCCGGGGCGGACACTCTACCACTAGGCCACCGGAGCTGGTCAAACACAACAGAGCGTCAAGCCTCCTTTTATGCTGCAGTCCCTGATTGCAAATTGCTCACCAGACCCGAACGTTTAGAGATTTGAATATTTGTGTGTTGTTGACTGAAGCTTTGAGGATTTATGTGAGAAGTGTGTGTAAACCTGATAATTGTGTGCTGTGTTTTGACAGCAAGGTAATGTGAAATTGACATCAGAGTGTAAAGGAGGAAAATCAGAGTTCTAATATGATAAGGATATCTTGAGTAGTGATTAATTGAGTCAAGTGATTGGGAACAGAAGTAGAGGTTGTGAAAATCGTGCCTCAATTTTGCTTTTTGAGTTTTAGCAATCGAAAAAAACTGTAATCTGGTTCTTTTCCGTATGAAAGGCTAATTTATGTGGTTAATTGATTTGAATTGAATCATTCTGGTTTTGCTCAGGTGTCAATATCACCATGGAGATCTAACTCTTGTGCCAGACAAACGTTCTTCTGTTGTAAATGGTTGTGACCAACTTCAGACCAACCTCAACTATCTGATCAGGGTTAGGGTTATGTGGCAACCCTGACCCTGGTGTAAGCATGTTTAGAGATGAGGAAACTGACGGAACAGCTGGTTAGATGGTGACATGATGAAGACCGTTGCACGCATGCATGCACGCACGCACGCACGCACGCACGCACGCACGCACACACAGTTTGTTCCTATGTACGTGGTACAGCAGTTGCACCTATTGTTGCTTTAATTGCGACCAGGTGTGTATTAATTAATGTGACTATTGAGCAGACATATAAATACTAACTTACTAATCAGCCAACTTATGTATACACAGAGAATTAATGCACACATATGTAACTGCGATTGTGATAGAACTGGTAAATGCAACATATCTTCATTCAGGTACTGGTTTGCATATTCAGTTCATAGATAATGGGGGGGGGGGGCAGTGTCACAGTTTTCAGACCCTGTTTTGTGCATGATTTATAAAGCAGGAACAATGTAAAAACATTTTTTAATGATTATTTCTGACTCAAATTTATTTTACATTTTGTGTGAAAAGACAGATATAACTACAAATGTTTGTCTCACCACAGTGACGTCATCCAAACAGCCACAAAGAAGAATATTGAGCTTCACATCCTTCATCCAGGACGAAAGCAGGAGCATTAAACATGGAGAAAACCACCGTAAATCTGGTCATGTGGTACGTAGCAGCTACTCTGGGGGACGAGACATTCTGCTGTGACGGCGAATATCTGATTTAACGTCTGATTTGTAGTGAATTTAATTACATATTTTTACAAGCTAATAAATTTCAAATTAGGTGACAGACACATCATTACTTTTCGTTCAAATTGAATTACAACACGTGTGTGATTCAGGGCTTAAGGCAAAGCGGACTAGAAAATAACTTTTATAGCTTCGTTCAGGGACCCATGAGCCAACCGGAAGGGGAGGAGCCTTAAGGTTGGTTTATGCTTGACGCGTTCGCGAGATCTTTATGGCTCCGCGTGGCCAAATTACGTCCTTTTAGCAACCACGCCCCACCGCGTGGCCCAAAGTTTCCGCACCGCGCACCTAGAAAATTTTCTAACTACACGGACGGTTCCGCGCAGAAAAACATGGCAGACTGGCAAGACATCATAGTGGCGGAGGTTCATAAATACAAACATCTCTATGATTCGGCCCATAAAGATCACTGTGATCAAAATATTGTTAATAATTTGTGGAAAGGAATTGCTGTCACACTCGGAAAAGACGAGAAAGCAGTAAAAAATGTAAAACTTCAGTAATTTCTACTTCTACTATGGTGTAGTGTTGGATGCATGCCGTAGAGCCCCATGCTGCCCCCTACAGTCTGGGAGAATATTGGCTCACAGCAGAGACAAGCTGCAGAAGGTAGGAAGGAACCATAAACGCTGCACGTTCCATCCGCGTGTCTCATTTCTGCGTGGAATGTACATTCGTCAAGCATAAACCAAGCTTTAGACTCCCTATCAGAGGAGAGCATTTCAGTAAATAAGATTCCAAATCCTGCCACCTGAAGCTCTCCTCTGAAGTGGTAACTTTCTAGTTCCTGAAAATTGTGCACCAGTGTTTTTTTTCCCCAGAGTACAACCTAAAAGGGATTGATTCCTACCAGAGACCACTGCAGGTGTATTGATTAAACGAGGGTTCAGCACCTTTAAATGAGACCCCTGGACCCTTACAAGAGCAAGTTTTACGTGTGTTTTTGAGAAAAATCCAAATATTACTGGCTAGAATTTCTTAATATTTCTGCCAAAATTTTAATTTTGAATAATATTAACAATATTTTTACCTGATTGTCAGTCAGCACAACGAACACAACCTCTGTGATGTGGAAGCTAAAGTGACAACATTAACTCACTAATGAGAGCCAGGTCCATGAATTTATGTGTTTTATTTATTACAAAAATCTTTTGAACTTCAGTGGAACATTACGATTGGCCAAAGAATATTATTTGTTTTTAGAATCCTTAAAAAATTAGACAATTTAGGCAATAAACACCTGGTGGGTTGCCTTGAAAAAGACAGAAATCTTTTTCTGTGTATCACAAATAAATCCCATTGAGCCAAATTACCAGGTAATGATTGTTGTTTCTGCAAAGAGACAAAACGTGGTGTAGAAATTTAAAAATCCCAGCACAAATAGATTATTTTTAGTCATGCTGAATGTCTTTCTGCATAAATAAAATATTTTTTAGTTATTTTAATTTCACAGCTATTTTACATTTTTATGTGACCTTCCTCAGTTGATTTAGCTAACCCTTTTGGCAAATAAGAGCATAAATACTAGGTGACAGCTACCTCATATTTAAATGTTAATATATTTCCACATAGCCAGTGCTGGACCCGCCGATCTCCAACGGTGGTTTAGGTTTTGTCAAGCCAGCTTCCAGAGCGTCTGGCAGTGCAGAACCTCATTAGCAGCTCACCTTCTGCTCACCTTTTGTTCTTCTGACCAGCCATCTGTGAGCTTATTTTGGGTCTTCTGTGACCTGAATGCAACAATGTGATTTTACACATGCAAGCACAAACCCTGAATACTTAAAAATCTGGGTAAAACCAGCATGTTTGTGTGGATTTCACATTCAGGTTATTTCTCATGAGTTTCCTTTTCATCTGTATTCAGCTGCAATATCATCCCACCTTAGGTCTGACAGGCTGGATGTTGTGTTGGTCTGAGCATTTTGGTTGATCTGGTGTTTTTACTTAAGTCCTGTTTAAACATCACAGCACAAAAGTTTCAGAGGTTTACTTTAGTCTAAGATCATGTGCCTGAATTAATTGCAAAAAAAAAAATAAATAAAGTGACGGCAGACATTGTAAACACTTGAGACGGCAGCAGAAGCAGCTCTGGACGTAAGTCAGTCAGTCATCAGTCCGTTCCTGGCAACATCTTCAGCTCCATCAGCTCGCTCTGGTCTCTGTGCTGAGCATGTGCTGCTCGTGTGTGCTGAGGATAAATGTAGAAGGTATGCAGAGCAACCTTACACAGGAATTCCACTGGATGTGAAAGTGAAGCGTATATGTAGCTAATAGCTGCTGCTATAGTGAATGGGTGCCTTTCCACAGGGTGTAGCGGTGCATTTTGTCATAAAGGTGTTTGTTGGAGGTAGGACCCAATTGCAGGTATGCAGGAAGCAGCCAGGTAGCTTACTTAAATCCTTTATTATTATAAAACTGCATCAGGCAGGTAACGGGGGCAGAAGTCCATAAGAGATCAGGGGAAGACATGAGCAACAGAACACAGAGCAGGGACAAAACATAACTATGAACCAACAAGAGAACTGTAAAAACAACTGGGAGGTGAAGGGAATGAGAAGGATGAGGTGATTCAATTCAATTCAATTCAGTTTATTTCTATAGCGCCAAATCACGACAAGAGTCGTCTCAAGGCACTTCACAAAGTAAACATTCCAATACAGTTCAGTTCATTAAGCCAATCAGTAAAAAAGTTTCCTATATAAGGAACCCAGCAGATTGCATCAAGACACTGACTGTGTGTTGATACAATCCTCATACTAAGCAAGCATGTAGCGACAGTGGGAAGGAAAACTCCCTTTTAACAGGAAGAAACCTCCAGAGGATCCTGGCTCAGTATGAGCAGCCATCCGCTACGACTCACTGGGGGTTGAGAAGACAGAGCAGGCACACTCACACCCCACACACACACACACACACACACACACACCATATAGATCAAGTAGTGTTTCTATGGCTACACTGTGATTTCTTAGTAGAAGTTCTATTTAGTCAGAGAAACTTTATTGTCTTTATCTGAGTGAATCTATAATTAATTCAATAGGTGAACTAATAGTAGCACATTCTATGTTAAAGAAAGTGAGATGTAATATCAGGAGAGGGAGAATGTTAAGTGGTTGGCAGCAGTGTGCCAGCCGATGGCCCCCTCCATGAGGCCACCACAGCTCAGCAGAACGCCAGTGTAGCTTCTTCTGGGGAGAAAAACACTTAGAGAGAAAATAAAGTTAACAGCTGAAATAACAGGAAATAATGCAATTAAAGAGTGGTGGTAGAAGAGAGTAGCAGAGTGTGGAAAGTGGTCAGTGCAGTCTAAGCCTATAGCAGCATAACTACAGAGATAACTTAGGATAACCCAAGGGTGAACCCCTCTGGCTCATAAATGAGGCAAACAAGGAAGTGGCAAAAATTGCAGTTCTCCCCTCATCCACTGGGGGTGGGTCCAGAAGTGAGCAAATCCTCATATACCCCCATGTTAAAAATGCCAACTTCACAGCTGAAAAAAAGATCTTTACAGCCTGGTTCAATTTTCCATTTTGTGTTTAATAGGTCTAGTTTATAGTCCTGACAACTCTGAGGGGGGTGGATTTTTTTGTAACTCTTTCGTTTAGGTGTAATAAAATGCTTGAAATTATGAATAATTAGATTTGATTGACAGGAAGCATGAGCGTCAGAGCTAGCGTCAGAGCTAGCTTCAGAGCTAGCATAAGCAGCTAGCTCCAAGGAAGGCCTCAGCCTCACGTTAATAGATGTTTGGCCATTTAGACTCTGAACTTTAGTTGTGTTTTCTGCGTGTTCGTGTTTGGATGTTAATCATGGAATTATTTGGACAAAGAGGGAAAGCTGTGGAATTGTTTGCACCAAGAGACCATCCAAGAAGTCTCTGCTTCATTTTTATCAGTAAGTAAAATTATATTTCTGTACTTTATTTCGCTGGTTGAATGGGGGAAGATGCTTTGTGTTTAACATAACACTGCTTGGTCAAAGATGGGTTGAAATATAACGTGTTCGTGGGGCTGGCTGGGTACCGTAACTCGAGCTAGGTAAGCTAACCGAGGCTAGCTGAGGCTTCGGGACGAAGATCCACGAGGTCATCGCTGCAGAATGGAGGTTTGCCGAGTTTGGGCAACGTGCCTCTCCTTTTACCAGCAGCGGCCTGCGATCAGAGATCCGCGAATGTGCCGCTCCTTGCGGAGGCACGCAGTCCAACGAGCCGGGCGCCCGGCATCTCTACACACAGGCAGCCGCACACTCCCTTCTCCCGAGGGAGCTGGGACGCGCGGCTGCTTGACTACCGTCTGACGCTGTGGTTGTAGCCTGTGGAACTCTCTGAGAGACTACAGAAACAATCCAGCTGTTTGAGCTGATCTCGTTACACTTTGGAGTCGCTCAACTGCGTTTCTCTCGCTAAAAGCGCCCGAAAAACTCCACTAGCTTCCAGTTAGCGTGCAGCTAAGGTCCCGCTGAACTCCCCCGGAGTGGAGCGGAGCGGGACATCGTGTAAGGAGCCAGCGCGCACGGCTCCGATCGCAGCGGTCTGAGGCTCTGCTTGTATTTGTACAGTCCGTATTACAGCTCCACAGACGACCAACGCTGCTGCCTCGCACAGAAGCCAGACAGCTGCGTGGTTCGCTGTCTCTGTTCTCCATCTTAGCTTCGTGTGTTAGCTCAGTTTAGCTTCCTACATTGGTTTTGTTATCTCCAACCCTCACTGCCCCACCCTCTGCTCCACCTCTTTTCCCATTTATGGATTGTCTGCGCGTGAAGAAGCGTGTGTCACGGCAAAAATGGAGGCAGTGGGAACCTCCCATTTTGCATCATTCTGAATATGTATTTCCAAATGGGCGGGCTATGTCCATAGATTTATATGTCGATGGGATAACCTGATTGCTGATCATTAACAATGGGCAGGTGTGTACTGAACCACTAGGTGGCAGTGTAATGCTTCTGTACATATATGGAGGTGTAGAAGAAGAGTTCTGAGAGAGTGCTGCAGAAAAAGTGAGAATGTAAAATGGAGGCTGTGTTGCTCCTGTGTGGATGACGTAACTGCTCCTGTGTTTTATATCTACAGTAAAACAGAACAACTGGTGATGAGGATAACGGGACGAAGTTCTATCAAACAAACATGTCAAATGCTCCTGTAGACACTAATGAAGGCTGAGGAGACACTTCAGCAGTTAGATTAGGTGTTTAAAAGACGAACGCACAGCGAGGAAGAGAGTTTCAGTTTTACAACTGTGAATTAATCACGGACTCTAGGGGGTGCCAAAATTACCAAGTGTTCCTCTGACGCATATTTAAAACATTTTTAAGTAGAATGTTTAATTTTGAAGGAATGTACAGGAAATGCTAATGAGTAATGTCTTAAAATATTCTCTAAATGGTTTAACAGAAACAATTTTAGCTTTTCACCACTGGAGGGCATCAATTCCCCCTTCTCACTCATATAAGGTCAATTTAAAACTGAGCTAGTAGCGCTGTAGCTAGGGGAGTGTGTAGCTTAGGTAGATTCACTTTTTTCAGCGTGAGAAATTGGGGGTGTTGCGTGAGAGCGTGTGAAGACTATCAAATGTGTGTGTCTCACGCTCAGTGCATGAGAGTTGGCAGAACCGTGGTCCATCCAAACTGGGATGGATGCCGTCACTTCAAATCAGACCAGGTTTCCCCTCAAAACATTCAGCAGAGGACGTCTGGCCTCCTAATGGTGGTTCAACACACAGAGAGCCTGGCCCCTTCCACTTTCACCAATATTACACTGATTACATGTACCATTATCACTGTGTGTGTGTGTGTGTGTGTGTGTGTGTGTGTGTGTGTGTGTGTGTGTGTGTGTGTGTGTGTTTATCTTAGGGCTGAAGAAAAGGCTGGATCAAGCCACGACATTGATGACAGATCATCAGAACATGTTTATTCTGTATGAATGTACACACACACACACACACACACACAAACACACACACACTAAATATATTGGAGTTCATCCAAAGGCCCAATGTTGTAAGCATTGATCGTGGTGTTCCCCTCGTATCATTAATAGATGTACTACGACCTCATACCGTCGTTGCCAAATGATCTCCCCCGTTATGACACTACAGGGCCAGTTTAATAGAAAACAACAGAGATAAATCTATGCCTGTCTATCTGCTACAGGCTGGGGCCCGTGCCGTCTGTCTCCCAGCTTTGCCTCCATAATACTCTACGCAGCACCTGGAATAAATCCAGCTCCCAAAATAGTGCCTGGAAGAAGGTTCAGTGCATTAAATGAGAAAAGGAAAGTGGAAGACAACAGAGAATATGAATGAGAGGAAAAATGACTGCAGTAGTAAAAAGGTCCTCTATTAGGGCAGTGGAGGGAGAAATATGGTCCAGCAGAGCCCCTTACCATTTGTCCTCGTCAGGATCTTAAATAGAATCGGGATCAATTATTCATAAGGACCATAACTCGCAATAAACGTTAGCTGAGACAGGGCTGCCTGTGCCAGGCAGAGATGGAGGAATGGCGTCAGAGGCACTTACAGAGGGCCAAGTTTAAAAGTCTGGACAAAACAGCTGAATAACCAATTATAGTTCAGACCCAGAAGTGACATTTAAAAAGCCCTTTCACTTTTTTGATGTGCCACTTTAACAGCGTGATTATCTGGAGAAACACAACCCAACAGGGCTAATCCGTTCAGAGCCACTTCAGGCTAACAGAAACACAAAATGACCTTAAAGCTCGTTATTTGGGTCAAAGGAAACGCACCACGGGAAAACCAGATAGAATTTTTTTATTCAATTATTTTCAAATATATTTTTATGTGTACGGTCTGTGCTCTTACAGGTCTCATGGCTCAGAGGAGAACATGTCATCACACTCCATCTGTCTGCTGTTAAAAGCAGCAAAACTCATGTGACCACCAGGAAAAGGCATGTTTTGGATTGGGAGGGAGTTTCTGCTTCCACAAAGGGTGGTAGGATGGAAGCAGAGCTGGACCAACATCTGCAGATCTGGTCTGCTGTGGTAAAGGAGCAGACATTCACTCCTTCAGCTACATTTACAGGATTTGAATCACAACCAAACATCAAAATCTACATCAATACAAGCGACTAAAGTGAACTTCTCTGTAAAGCAGCTTAGAGATAAGGTGAGGAGCTCCATCATCTGGTTGAAGGTCAGAGAGAAAGGTCAGATTAGGTGGATCAGGTTTCAGATCAGGATGCTTCCTGGTCAAATTGCTCTGGAGGTTTTCTGGACATATGTCAATAAGAGGAGACCTCAGACCCACAACTCACCAGAGGGATTATAAATATTCTCTGGTTTGGGAACACCTTGACACCCCCAGGAGGAACAGGAGGAGTTTAACCAGGGAGAGAATGCCTCATGGCTTTCCTTTGGTCATGTTACCCCAGTAACTCAACCTTGGATAAGCAGAAAACATTGGATGGAGAGATGAATACAAAAAATAGATGATTTTAAATTAATCATATGAAAAATTAAACATTTCTAGGCTAGGTTAAGGCTTCCATGTTTCCTTTTCCTAACTCAAATACGGATCATACACTGCCTGTCTCTAATATTTAGTTGGACCACCTTTAGCTTTGATTACATCACACATTCCCTGTGGCGTTGTTTCGATAAGCTTCTGCAACGTCACCAGATGTATTTCCATCCAGAATCAGAATCAGAAGGGTTTTATTGCCATATGTGTGAGAAATCACAACATTAGGAAATTGCTGTGGTACTTGGTGCAAAAACAAAGATAAAAAATAAGAGATAAGCAAATATAGGAAGTAATAATATACCAGTGTTGCATTAATGTGTCACCAAGATCTTGCATTGATGATGGTAGAGTCTGACCGCTGCACAAAGCCTTCTCCAGCACATCCCAAAGATTCTCAATGGGGTTAAGGTCTGGACTCTGTGGTGGCCAATCCATGTGTGAAAATGATGTCTCATGCTCCCTGAACCACTCTTTCACTATTTGAGCCTGATGAATCCTGGCATTGTCTGAACCCAGTTTTAGTCGTTTCTGCAACCTCCTTAGATGTTTTCTCTGCTTGATGCATGCCAACGATGTGACCCTTCTCACACAGACTCACATCTTTTCCACCACCACCAGATGTGTCTTTCCACATGGTTGTTGAAGAAATGAGAAGCAACTCATTGCACCAGTTGAGTTAAATAACTTGTTGCAGTTGAAAGATAATCACCCATGCAGTCATTATCCAATAGGAGGCTCCTACCTGTTTGCTTAGTTAAATCCAGGTGGAGACTTTTTTGACTTTACAACTAGGGTCCCTTTATTAATGCATTATTTAGCATTAATAAACAAAGGATCCCTTTATTAACATTCCAAAAAAGGCCCCTGGAGGATCGAGGAGATCTAAGTCCCAGAGATCTAGAGGTTCCCCAGAGTATGGGAACCCCAGGAAGATCACCACAGCCACTGAACTTTTACTTTTCAGGTTACCTGCTGTGTGATCAAAATCAAAACATGTTTTCATCAAAATAAAGGAAATCATTAAAAAACAGTGTAGGGTGGGTGAAACCCTGGCTTCAAACGTCATAATCAGACACATACAACACAGTCTGCTTATTAAACATACATAATGTTGCACTGATTAGTGTAATTAAAACAGCTTAGTCCATTTAATCTGAATCAGGCAATGAATCCTGTTATCATGACCCAGTAGATATCCAGACTGATGCATCGTCATGCTGTAAAATAAAGATACCTGCATCAGTGAATTAGCCCAGGGGTGTCTAAACTTTTACCAGGGCGGGTCATGTTTAATTAACTGTTTACTGAAGGACACACCGTCCCTTCTGGCAGGATTAACTCCATCACAACGTTCATAATTAATACACATAAAATGAGCTGATGGTCATGTAAAATCTGACCAAAGGTCCAAACTGGCAATTACTTTAAAGGCCTTTTTGGACATGTTAGCATTAGTCTGCAGCTCTAGCCAACCATCATTAATTTAGACGTGTTTCTGGCAGCTTCTGTTACAGAAATGCATCTGCTCTGGTGCCAAACAGACAGAGCCACTTGGGCACATTAATGACCAAAAACTAAAATGAAGAAGAAGAAGTGGGTTTGTTCTGAGAGCTGAGAGATGCTGCTGCTGATGTTGCATCAACAGCAGACTATCTAAGAGAGTCGGATTTACGCTCTACAGGTTAAGAAGACAAGTTAATAGTCTCGTATCACGGTTGTTACGGCACTCCATGGTGCACAAGCCTACTGGAGTTATGCTCAGAGATTACTGTTGAGAGGATTTAACTCCGTCTCCACAGAGGTTAAAAGGCTGATCACCCACTCACTGAGCTGTATCTGGCCCAGGATGCTGACTAATTATGGGAGTACAAGCATGAACGAACAGTGAAACCACGACACGCAGCGTTCCCGGATACAGCAGGTGGAAGGGGAGTGAAATAAAACAGTTTAGAGAGGAGCAACAATCAGGAGAATCGACAAAATCAATCAAATATACAGTAAAAGCCGTTATAACCCCACCTCTGTGGAAACGGCTGTGGTAACAGGATCCAACAGGGTAACAGCTTCTGGTTCTAGATATGACTGAATCACAGTACATGAGCCGACTCATCTGATTGTTGTCCTCCTGGAAACTCTCTTGCTTTCATCTCTCTTTCATAAGCTTCCTCTCCACTGTTCTTCCTGTTTTCTCTCCTCACTTGACCTGTTTTTCCACCTGCTGTAGCAGCAAGCCCGACTCTTTCACCGTATTACCATGCACATAATTAGTGAGTATACTTAGCTCACATTAACCACTACTGGTTAAAAACTTGGTGCTCTGCACTTTTCTGTGTGAACAGAGACTATGATCAGTCTATGACGGCTTTGGAGAAGTCCGGTTGTCTTTATTTTGAGCCTACACGGGTTACCATGCCCTAGATGACTGAGAACCTCCACTGGCACATCTGTGGAGAAGTGATTCAGGGCTGATGAAAGGGTCCAGTGCACCACACTCTTGCCATGGTAAAGTGCAAAAAGCTTTGCAATTGTCTCACCTTGAGTTATAAACAGACAGAGACGTCAATGAACCATGGCCAAACTTTATATCATCATATATTAGTATTAGTATTCATTGGACGCTGAGAGTGAACGCTGGCGTGTCTCTCGCCGCTGCTCTCCGGCAAACGTTTAACTTTTGTGCAACACTTGATGTTGTTTTTAACGAGTGTTTGTCAGGATTTTTTAAGAAGTGTTTGTCAGGATTTTATATGGACAATTGATGCGCGCTGGCGCCAACAACTCAAAACAATGACAGGATCAGCGCACAAAACCTGGATGTACAGGGCTCTTACCTGGCTCGTATTTGTCCTGTGGCTCCTGTCTGTGGTGACTCAACCGGTGACTGGCTTTTATCAGTACTCGGCAGCAGATCTCCTTCGACTCCGCCCGAGGCTGCCAACATCTCCTACAGATGCCCTGCTATCCTTCCCGGACATCATCTTTCAGCCCCGACGGAGGTACATTCACAGAGGATCCCGCCGGAGCTTTCAACGGGATACCCGAGCACCAATAACTTCCTACTGGTCCACTTCTCGTCTCCATCCGAGGCGGCCTGGCAGAGCTTCGGACCCAGGTGTGTTAGCCAGCTTGGCTAAGGTGGCTAGCGCTCCTGCTCATCGCAGCGAGGATACCATTAACTTTGCCCACCTCAACATCCGTTCCCTCACAGGAAAGACCCATCTCATTCAGGATATTTTCACGGATCGTAACATTGACATCCTCTCCCTAAATGAGACGTGGCAGCAACCCCAGGACTACACTTTGCGACGAAGCAACACCTCCGGGGTTTGTTTACATGGCGCAACCTCGCAACTCAGGTCGTGGTGGAGGTCTCGCGATACTACACCGCGAGACATTGCGAGTTAAGCCGCTGACAGTCTCTTCCTACAGTTCATTTGAGTCTATGGTCTGTCAACTACCTGGCTCTATTCCCACCATTGTTGCAACTATTTACCGTCCCCCTAAACCCAACAAAGAGTTTTTGAACGACTTTTCTGCTTTTCTCGCTCATTTGTCTTCATTATCTTCAAACATAATTATAATGGGTGATTTTAACATTCATGTGGATAACAGCGGCTCCTTGGTGTCCAGAGATTTTATCTCCTGCCTTGATAACTTTGACTTTCAGCAGTTTATGGAAACCCCGACACATTCCAAAGGACATATCCTGGATTTAATTTGCTGTACTGGACTCACTCCAAATGACTGCACTGCAGAAGAATTTCCCTCCTCAGATCATTTTCTCCTTACATTCAATATGTCTCTTACTGTTTACACCATCAAACCGCTTCGTTCAATTACTTTTAGGAATCTCAAAAATATCAACATGGACAATTTCCAATCATGTATTGATACTCTTGTGGAATCATTACATACCACTTCTCCACCAGATTTAGTTCACTTCTATAACAAATGACTTTTTGACATTTTGAATTCAGTAGCCCCACTCAAAACATGATCAGTTTCATTCACGCACACTGCTCCATGGTTTACACCAGCCATGCGTATTTTAAAATCTAAAGGTCGGCAATTAGAACGGCTGTACAAGAGGACAGGTCTTACTGTTCATAAAGAAATGTATTCCAGCCATATGAATCACTATAGGGACACCATATGGCTTGCTAAAGCTGCCTATTTTACTACCCTAATTTCATCCAACAAAGGTAACTCTGGAACACTTTTTTCTTTGCTCAGATCGCTAACAAGTCCCCCAGACTCGTTATCTTCGCACTGCCTTTCAAACAAATTTTGTAACACCTTAATGACATTTTTTAATGATAAAATCCAGGCAATACATCATAATTTAGGTTCTGCTACTACTGCCTCCATCACTGAGGACTTTCCTCGTCCTACTCATTCACTTTCCATGTTTGAGCTTCCCTCCACCTCAGAAATCATGGATCTCGTCAATAGCTCCAAGCCTTCGACCTGTCAACAGGATCCAATTCCCACTGCTCTGGCTAAAGCCTGCCTTCCTTCGCTGGCACCTCTCCTTGTTTCAATTATTCACTCATCACTTTCCACTGGAATCGTTCACCAGTCAATGAAAACTGCAGTGATTCACCCCCTACTGAAAAAACCTGGGGTTGACCCTAGTGACTTTAACAATTTCCGACCAATTTCTAATCTTCCTTTTATTTCAAAAGTTCTGGAAAAAACTGTGGCTTCTCAATTACACCAGAATTTATCTACTAATAGTTTATACGAACCATTTCAGTCGGGCGTCCGACGTTTCCACAGCACTGAGACAGCACTAATTAAAATCACTAATGATCTATTAGTAGCTGCAGACTCAGGCCTAATCACCATTCTTGTTCTCCTTGACCTCAGTGCTGCTTTTGACACTGTCTGTCACTCCATCCTACTGAAAAGGCTATCTGCACTAGGCATCTCTCACACTCCGTTAAACTGGTTTAAGTCATATCTTACAGACAGAACTCAATANCTCTCTGACCCACCTTTTATCTTGCTGTTGAACACTGATTTTATCATTGTTTCTCACTGTTTGACATTTTATGCGTTTTTTTTATTTTATCATTGTTGCATTTTGTATCTTCGTTCAGCACTTTGGTCAGCTGTCATGTTGTTTTAAAATGTGCTATTGAAATAAACTTGGTATGGTATGGGTTTGAGATTTAAGTCTTTCATGAAAAGGTGACCAGTTTGCCCACTAATGTACCCTCAAAACTGCAATAACAATGGGGCTGTTTATACTATATTCATATTATTGCTGTAAAACTGCTGTTTATCATTTATCTGCTCCCTTTAGGTGTCATTTTCCGTAAATAGAAGATACACTTTCACTGTTACGCAGACGACACTCAGTTATATATTTCAACTTCACCATCTGCATCACTTCCACCATCTTCACTTACTGACTGCCTTGCTGAGATTAAGTCCTGGTTCTCCTCTAACTTCTTAAAGTTGAATTCCAATAAAACTGAGGTGCTTCTCATGGGCACAAAAACTGCAATAGCGAAGGCATCAAATTTCTCAGTACTAATAGACAACACTTCCGTTACCTGCACAGATCACATAAAAAGCCTTGGTGTAATCCTGGACAGCACGTTGTCTTTTCAGTCTCACATTAGTTCCGTTACTCGAGCAGCCTACTTCCACCTACGAAACATTAACCGCCTGCGTCCATTTCTGTCAAATCACTCTACTGCCATTTTAGTCAACAGTTTGGTCACCTCCCGCCTGGACTATTGCAATTCACTTCTGTTTGGTCTGCCCCAAAAGCTACTTCATAAACTTCAACTGGTGCAAAATTCAGCTGCTTGTATAGTCACCAAAACACCCTACTCTGATCACATCACCCCCGTTATTCAGCAGCTTCATTGGCTGCCAATAAAATTCAGGGTCAATTACAAAATCTTAGTTCTAACATATAAGGCCATTCATGATCTTGCCCCCTCATATCTCTTACAGCTTGTACAAGTCACTAAACCCTCTCGCATGCAGATCCTCTGTTTCCATCAACTTAATTAATCCACCAGCACGACTTGTCACGATGGGTCACCGAGCATTTAGCAGATCGGCCCCCTCATTATGGAACTCATTACCTGCTCACCTTAGGAACATGACCACCCTTCACCAATTCCAGGCTAATCTCAAAACTCATCTCTTCAAAATTGCTTATACACTGTAACTGATATTGGTGTTTTATCTGATGTTTTATTTGGGTTTTTAAATTTTTTAGCCATTTTTATTCTTGTTGGTGTTTTTGTCTTAAATGTTTTATTTTAACCTGATTGTACAGTGACCTTGAGTTTTTTGAAAGGCGCTTCTAAATGAAATGTATTATTATTATTATTATTATTATTATTATTATTATTATTATTATAAACTGCAGAGGAGTGAAAAACAGACGAGGACATGACCCATTTGTCTTCGGTGTTGAGGATGAAAACCACGAGTGTCATGGTTGTGGGGGGGTTGGACCCTGGACGGGTCACCAGACCCTCACAGGGCCATCGCTGAGTTTCACCTCTGTACTGAATCCACCTGCATGTTTTGTGTGATGAAGAATTTAGTGGAGGAGTTGAACCTTGACAGTGTTGAGATGTTCAGCAGGACAGCTTTTGTCATTCACCGCCCCAGCCCACATTCTCTCCTGCCAGTCAGGGTAACCTTCCCGCCCCGAGCCATTTCCCCGGCAGTGTAGTCGTATAATTTCTGCTTTGGTTGCTGCCATGAGACGCCGGCTGTGCAGGTTTCCAAAGAGAAGGGAATGAAAGAAGCTGGTTGTGCTGCACAGGGACAGACAGTGGCCGGACCGTCTCGGTGGGGGAAATGCTCCAGTTGTCACTAACTGGACAGGGAGAGAGACGTGTTTGAGGGACGATGTAGGAAAAGGATGTGAGCCAGTGTAGAGGTGAGAAAAAGAGGGCAGAAATAAATGAAAGGAGGGAGAAAAGAAAAGGTTATTATTGCAGAGGTCATTTCACAAAGAGACCAGATTGTCCACGCCTCTGATGGGAGACGGGGGAGCACAGAGAGGAAACTTTGGCCCAGGTTCATGTCTAATTTCTCTTAGTTATTTGGCGTTTCCGCTCATGAAGCTTTCAATCTCTGAACCCTTCGGGGGGTCCAGATTATCTCTTTCGTTTGGAGAAAATGAGCTGAGCTGGAAGCTACATTACCTCCTCTGCCTTGTGTGAGCTCATTTTTCCCACACCACCATTAGCTCGCTGGAGCCATTTGGAGAAACACAGTGGAGTGTTTCCATGTTCATCAGTTAGTGTCTGGCATTCCTTCACTCAGTTATCACCAGCACTGTCTCTGTGTGATCATCCGGGCTTTAGCTGGCGCCTGCGTGCCTGGATGGATTTATAAGGAACGTTTTGATGGAGCTTCTGAGGACGGATTCCAAATTCACAGTTGTAATCGCTCCTCGCTGCACGATAATCACTCTTGAGACGGGGTGACATAATACAAGCAGAAACAATGAGACTTAATTGTTTTAGATGCATCATATAAAGGTAATGAGATTGTCTATTGTGCGTGTGTGTGGTGTGTGTGTGTGTGTGTGTGTGTGTGTGTGTGTGTGTGTGTGTGTGTGTGTGTGTGTGTGTGTGTGTGTGTGTGTGTGTGTGTGTGTGTGCGTGTTTGTGTGTGTGTGCGTGTGTGTGTGTGTGTGCGTGTGTGCGTGTGCGTGTGCGTGTATGTGTGTGTGTGTGTGTGTGTGCGTGTGTGTGTGCGTGTGCTTGTGCGTGTGTGTGCGTGTGTTTGTGCGTGTGCGTGTGTGTGTGCGTGTGCGTGTGTTTGCGCGTGTGCGTGTATGTGTGTGTGTCTGTTTGTGTGTGAATATTAAACGGCCTCATGCAGTAGTTGTTGGTGGTGAAATCGAAAGCGATGTAGCACATTTTTATAGATTGTTTTTGGTCCCACACCCCCTTGGCATTCCTTTTGTGTGTGAAATGCTACTTTTCAAGCCAAATTGTGATATTTTCCCCATTCCACCAGGGTTGTTTTTGCACAGAAATCCAAATAGTTTTATTTTCTGAACTTAGCCAAATAGCAAAAGTAGAGAAAAATAAAATTATATATTGAAGTGAAACACAACAACAAATGAAGCAACAAACCATCTGGTGGTTCAAAGAAAGCTTTTTAGATTTTCAACCTGGGCTCCATTTTTGACTTTTATTTAGGTTTGAATTATTGATCAACACAAAAGCCTTGTGTTTTTGCTTGGATCCATTCTGAGTTAAAGACTGGTCAACGCCAACGTTACACGCTGGGGCAGGCTTCTGCAGCGAGGTAAACACAACAATCCATCATTTATCGGCTCTAGGCAGCATTCACAAAGTAGTTCCAAACTCTTCTCAGACTGTTCACAAACATGACCCAGTGAGTCACGGGTCTTGCTCTCCTCATGCAGGAGACCAGAGACAGAAAGAGGAAATGTGTTATCACCTCATAATCTGCTAATAACTGTGAGGCTTGCAGGTTTGCATCTGGCTCTGTCTGTTGCAGTCGTGTCGTTGGGTAAGGCACTTCACCCTCCTTGTCTGCTGGTGGTGGTCAGAGGGACCGGTGGAGCCAGTGTACGGCAGCCTCGCCTCCATCCGTGATCCTCAGGGCAGCTGTGGCTATGATGCAGCTCATCACCATCAGTGTGACTGGACTATTGTTTTGTAAAGAACCTTGGGGGGTTGTAGGAGAAGACACTATATGAATACAGAACATTTACCATTTAGCAAATATGTCACAATTCTGTCAGATCCCAACTGAAAATGTAAAGTCAGTCATGCATCTCCAAGTCACTTCACAAGTCAGCTTCTTTGCTCCACCAGTGTCTGCTTGGTGGTGCTGGAGTCATAGTCTGGGCTTGTTCAGAGCTACCTGGCACAGTTTGACAATCAAACAACCAGGAAATGTTTTCTATGGCAGAAAAGCCTTTCCCTTCTGTGTGATTATTTCAGGCCTGGAACAACAGCTTTAGGTGCCGTAGACTGAAAACCATGACCTAGAGCCACATTCTGCAGGGTGGAGAGGTGATGAGGTGGGCGGATGCAAGCTCATGTGACAGCTCACACGTCTGTGCCAATTACAAATATGTGACGGCACGAGAAAATAGGAAAACATTCCAGCAAAATAAGGAATCAGCAGAGGAAGAGGATAAAAGCAGCGTGATGGCAGAATTCTGCATGCTTGAGCGTCAGATAACAGGAAGCCATTCTGTCACTTCTTAAGTATCCGTTTAACCTTTGAGCTTGTTGTTGACAGCTGAGGGAGAAGAAGTGGAACCGATTTAACGCTGCTTCTCCCTCCGACCATTATGTGCAACGGGACTGACATTTATTGAACTTCAATGGAAAAATGAGCAACAACAAGAACTGAAACAATATTTTTATTGAGGAAAACTTTTATTTATATTTTACAATTTCACTCAAATAACAAAATTCACATCTTTGGACATGACTAGTTTTTTTTCTTTCTTTCAACCAGCAAGAAAACCTCTAGTTAAACATGCGGGACAGGTATCTGAAGAGAAAAACGATGAGTGAGTAGAAAACTGCTGTTTTCTCTTCTCCATCCAGAATGTGGACACCCTTTCCCCGGCTGATCCCTGAGGACCCACAGCCCTTTCCAACTCCACATAGGAAGCCACATGCATTATGCATCACCATCCAGGCCTATTTTGGAGCAGAGAAGCAAAACATAAAGAGAAACAGAGCACTTCCTTGGCTCATGCAATCACTCTCACTGTTTCTCGTGTTTCTATGGAAAATGAGGTCTTGTTCCTACCATACGGAATTACCAAGAGGGAAACATGAAATATTTAACACTGTCATCCCCTTTCCTCCTTCTCCTGTTTCCAGCTCAAACTTCCCGCAAGACAAAAATACACGGAGCGAGCTTCTGGTACGTCTTCCTCCTGTGATTATCTTGAGAGTTTGGGAGAAAGAAGGAAGCGTCGCGTGGATCTGAACCCTCGGGGGGATGGGATGACACCCTCAGAGGTGGAACATGAGATTTGATTTATGACAGGCTGGAAAAGGCCGGCTAAAAGCCAGAGTGATGATGCTCGGGCGAGGTTAGGCTTTTAACATGCAGCCAAACAAACACGTGCACACAGGTACACATGCATGCATTCATGACAGCATCATCAACACACAGGCCACATTTCAGCTAGTCTGAAGCATCTACAGTACTCATCTGTGACCTTGACAGAGCGAACACCTCCACAGGTAGCTCGCTATGAGAGTATGTTTTTGACACCTTAAAAGGTTCCTTCTATTGACATCAGGGCTGTCCAACCTGCAGACCTATTATTTTCCGCTCTCCGAAGGACTGAGCACTATTTGTGAGCGTGTGGAAGCCATGAAAATTGACTCACACAGTTTTTGTCCTCGGTTTGAAATAGTAAAGTTTTTTCAGAAGGA
>SSNS01000332.1:638154-668618 GCA_006937985.1 Aphyosemion australe
GCGAAGTCTGCGGTCTCTTCCTTATTAAACAAAAAGCTGCGTGGCAGCACTGTGTCAGTGTGTGTGTGTGTGTGTGTGTGTGTGTGTGTGTGTGTGTGTGTGTGTGTGTGTGTGTGTGTGTGCGCGCGCGCTGCGCTCATCACAGCTGACGGAAACAGATAAAACAGCTTCAGTCAGAGGCTTGTTAACTCCTCCGCATTCAGAGTGATAATGAAGCGCGCATGCGGGAAACCCCCGCTGGCGGATTCTATCCGCTAATCGGAGGTTCCCCCTAAAGGTAGGCGTGAATTTGAGCCGACCAATGAGTCGGCAGTGGGTGTGTTGGCCCAGTTTTCGGTGCTAGTCAGACCACCTTCAGATGAGGGCCGAAAACACGTACGGTTCAGCCACAAAAATCCCCGGGCCACCCGGATGTGAAAGGAACATACCCAGTCCCGCCCAGTCCGAGCCGGTGCTAGTGTGTAAGCGCCATAAAAGCAGACGTAGAGCCGAGTCAGAGCCTTAAATCCCTCATCACCAAGCCTGGGTTTTAGTTTCTACATCAGGTGAAATACAAACAGCAGGATGGCACTTTTAGGTTAATAACGGGAGTCTAAACGCACGTTAAATTATAACTTATATTGAGTTTTGTCATCCAACTATAAAGTAGGATGCGGGTGTTCCTCTCTGGGGGTTTTCACAATAAAATGAAAGGAACGCACAAATAAAGTTTGTGGTGGTTTTAAGTTAAGATTTTTCAGCCACATCCTTCTGGGTTCCTCATCTCTGGAGAGACGGCGAGAACCGTACTGACGCTCACAGCTGCACGCTCTCTCACTCTGGAGGTGCATGTTCTAAACATCGCTCTTGAAGCTACATATTTAATTTTCTCTGGTTGTTAGTACAAGCGCCAACAGCGCAACGTCTTCCAGAGGTGTGTGACTACATTTTTCGGGGGTAAATATTTTTTTAAATCCTCTTCAAATGTTCAAATAAACTGCTACTGGCAACGAAACCTCACAATGCAAACCAATGAGTATGTGCTACTTCCAGGATCTCACCGGATGTTGCTAGCATCAGCGTTTCTCCATGAGGCTACTCAAAAATAACGTGGATAGGGCCTCCTCTGCTCCCGTCTCCCCAGCCTAGTCCAACATGTCTGACTCAGATGGTGGAGATGTGGAGCACATGTCTGCATCTTTGTTTTGGTGCTTTCATCTGGATTTTATTCCTTACTTGAGGGAAATTATTTTGTGTTCTAAGGCTCTAAGGTAGGGGAGAGACATACACTCAAAGGTCATCCTGTTGCTGTTCTGCTGTGTTCTGATTGGCTGTAACAACACAAACTGTGAACATAAAACCAATAGCACCACCTGGTGGATGTTTAATAGGAACAACCTAACCAACAAAAACATGCCTGGGTACCATTTTTAACTTTTCCTTTCCATTTGTTTGTCCGACTTTTAAAATTACAATCTTGGTTTATTAGTAACAAAAACTCACAAGTGTCCAGTTCCTGGACGATGCTGCTTCACTTGCTGTAGATGTCATGATTACTGCTGTTGGTGGAAAAGAAATCCCCATCCTCCACCTTATTACCTTATTAGGATGGTTTAAAATGAAAGTTATTAATATGGTTAATGTCAATGTTATTATTATTATTGATATTAATAATAATAATAATAATAATAATAATAATAATAAAGCAGTCTTTTTATTCATTTCTTTTTAACATTTTAATATTTTACCATAAACAATACCCCCCATCCCTACCCACCCTGCTACACTGGATCAAATAAAAAAAAAGACATAATGACATAAAACACTGTGGCACTAATTCAAACTCAAAACACCAACATAAATTCACAGAATAAACAAAAGAAACAATCAAAAACGAATCCTTCGACAGAGTCCACCAAACTGTACCTGACCCTCTGCAGGTGAGCATGGGACAGAACCTCAGCAATCCAATGACCACATGCTGGTGGGTGAGAGTCCTTCCAGCTGGACATTATACGTCTTTTAGCCAGCAAACAGCAAAAGGCTGGCTAAGGGAACATCCACCACGACCACTCCAAACAGAGCAGTCACTGGGTCTGGGCACACAGTGGTCCCACAAATCCTGGAGAGTGCATCAAAGATAAACTCCCAATACCACTGCAGTTTTGGACTCATCCAGAATATATGGACAAGTGTAGGTAACCGTCTGCAACCCTTACATGTTGGGTCCAGGCCTGGCTTGATTTTAGACAGTCTGTGTTTGAACCAATGACCAAAGATGCACCACCTTGAACTGGACAACAGTGTCTTACATAAACGGAGGATTTGTGAATGTTCTTTAGAGCCTTGTGCCAGACCTCCTCAGATAATCCAGCTCCCATTTCTGTTTTAAATAATAACTTTAATTTTAAAGTAATATGTGGACAAATACCTCTTAGTCATCATTTCTGTAGTTCCAGGCATCTTATCAGTTCTGATAAACTATGGCACATATCCTACTTGACCTTTGACCCCTCCAGCTGTCACGTGGAGTACTTTGATATTGTGGTAGTAAAACCATATCACCACAGCAGACACTATAGGCACATGAAAGAGATCAAGCTTTACTCACGTTAGATTTGTGTTGAAGTGTCTGAGATAAGAAGAGAGGGAGGTGATGCATCAGCTGCCAGTTTGATCCAACTCTGATTTGATAAAGCCTTTCTGCTGCTGAGGCTGACCTTGATAACAACCATGCAAGGAGCTTTTATTAATAAGCTCTGAGATTCAAAGCACAAAATTGTGTCATAAATATTTTATAAGGGCTTGCTCACACTGTGGAGCTGATAAGGAAGCTCCAGCTGACTGAAGCAACGGAGGTTTATCTTGAAAATGATTTTGAATGAGAGCTTGAAGAGAAGACTTCAGATGATCCAAGTAGATCCAAGGCCAAAGACCCGTCTCACATTTACATAAACCCATCCTGATGACCCCAAAGCCTTGTGGGTAAATGTCCTCTGGACTGATGAGCCCAGAGCAGCAGCATCTGGAAGGAGTGCGTCCCGTTCCATCTGGAGTCAAACTAACACTAAAACATGGTGGTGGTAGTATGATGGTCTGGGGCTGCTCTGCTGCTTCAGGACCTGGACCACCTGCTGGAACTGATGGAACCATGAACTCTGCTCTCTAGCAGGAGAACGTCTGACCTTTGACCTTCAACAGGCCGTTCCTGCTGGAAAACCCTCTGATGTGTCTGAATTCAGACGGTTGTGTAGAGAAGAGAGGGACACAAGTCCTCCACAGGGATCAGAGACTCATCAGCTGTTTTCACCAGACCCAGATGTTGCCTCCAAGGGTGTTACATCTCTTACTGAGGAAGCGTTTGAAAACTATATTTGTTATTTACTCAGACTATCTGTGTTTAATTCTGAAATTCACTCTATCTGAATCATTGAAGTGACAAAAAGAAGAAACTTGTAAGAAGTAAATATTCTACAGAAAATCCACTTTTCAAAAACTGTCTCTGAAACAAAAATAAATAACAACAAAAGTGCATGAGATAAAGCTTCTGCCTGTCTGTGAGCATCTCTGCTGGGGCTTGTCTCCAGCTTCCCTCCATCCCAGCCCATTAGACAGAGTAACCGGAGGAGCTGGCCTGATGGGAGGAAATGTAGATTGAAATCACCGTTGGAGATTCTCCGAGAGCATTAGCTTAATGCAGAGACAGGAGGGACTTGTGTACGACCAGCTGAGGGTTCTTTTTCTGAGCACACACAGAACACACCTGCTGTAGTTTTATAGTTTTCACAAAGCACCAAGAAAACGCTGCTGGAGATCATATCCACACAAACCCAGAGCCCTGGAGGAATTATCAGGTGAACCCTGTCCTTTGTCATACACACACACACACACACACTCACACACACACATGCACACACATGCACACACACACACACACTCACACATACACACACACACACACAGAGTGTATATAAAGGGTTGGGCCGTGAGCGCTCTCCTTTCCTCAGAAAACAAACGTTAATCCGATCTGCTGCCTCCTCTCACACTCGGAAGAAAAATGCCTGCAGATTACAACGGACGCTGGGAGATGGTCAGCAATGAGCATTTTGAGGAAGTCATGAAGGCGCTTGGTGAGTTTCTCCCAACTGTAAGAGATGTAACATCACTCAGGAGGCAGGTGGTACAGGAGGGGTCTCCTAAAGTGCTGCTGATAGGGAGGAAGCTCTGAGCAGAAAATCTGTGTGACAGACAGGAAGTTAGAGATGGGAGGAAGAAAGAGCCGCGTGTCACCGCTTCATTTCTTCACTGAGCTGCTGTCAGGAGAAGTTAACCTCCACTCTGTGAGCAGCCACCGTCTGTCGTTGTGCCAAATAAATATTGATTCGGTCCTTTCTGCATTTTCATTCTCCCGATCAGCAGGGATGAATAACAGAACCTGACCCTGAATCAGGCAATGGGCCAGCTTCATTGGTGATCAGGTTCACTTTCATTATTCACCACTCTATCTGCAATTCATAGAAACGACCCGCGGTAAACTCAGCTCACAGGAAAACCTGGGAAATGCTCTGCACCTGAGACTCATTTCCATGCAAAGGGAAGGGAAATGGGTCAAAAATGTCCTTCAGATGGGCTTCGTCTGCAAGAGTGATGAGATCTGAATTCTCACTTTAGGGCAAATAGGATCTGAATATTTAAGGAGTGGGATGGAGGAGAAGGACGATCTCATTCTGACAATTTAAATCTAACGGTGACCATGAGCAGGAAGCTGATTAAGGAATTCCCAGTAAAAAATCCATTCTCCTGTAACCTTCATCATTATTATTCTTTATCTTTGAATGCAGACATTGATTTTGCCACCAGAAAGATAGCTTCCCACCTGCATCAGACCAAAATCATCGTCCAGAACGGAGACAAGTTTGAGACGAAGACTCTGAGCACCTTCAGAAACTACGAGGTCAACTTCACTGTGGGTGTGGAGTTTGAGGAGCACACGAAGGGCCTCGATAACCGGAAAGTTATGGTAGGATCCATTTTAGAAAGTCTAATGGGAGTTTGCTGAGAGGGTCCTGGTGAGTTTTCAGTGTCTCTGTTGTTTGATGTCAGACACTGGTCACCTGGGATGGGGACAAGCTGGTGTGCATCCAGAAGGGGGAGAAGGAAAACCGTGGCTGGAATCAATGGATCGAGGGAGACATGCTGCACCTGGTGAGGACATCGTAACACCTGACGTTTTCTCACTAGGTTTACCTAAATGTTTACTTCTGTAAATGTCACTTTTCTTGTCCTAAACTAGAAGAATAATGAGTTTAATCACCAGTCTGATGAACATCATGCTGAGTTTTCTGTTATCTTTCAGCAGTAATAACCCATCCCCACACAGATGCACACCTGTTGTGTAACTGATAGATAACTAATTGAACAGGTTGCATCATGTCGCTCTGAGTCTGAAGGTCTCTGCCTCGTCTTTCAGGAAATCACAGTTCTCGACAAAGTCTGCCATCAAGTCTTTAAGAGGGTGCAGTGAGAGGAGGAGGGACGTCGTTCTGCTGCTTTTAAATGTGGAAAACTGTAATAAAGTCATTAATACAACCTTTCTACTCAACTGTCAGACTGGTCGTTGGTTTTAATATAACAGAGAAAATAAGAGAATTATTTATGTTTACTGTACAGAAGAAATGTCATCATGTTTTAGAGGAAAACAACCATGCAATGCTTTATTATTATTATTATTATTATTATTATAAATGAAAAGAAAAAAAGAAAAGCTTGTGTCAAGTCAACAAGGGCAGCAACAACCAGACAGGAAGTCAACATTATTGACTTCAAAATAAAAGCAAGCATAATTAATAAATCATCATCATCATCAAACTTTATTCCAGACACTATCAGGTCCATAGTAACAATAAAAGTCAAAGCCAGCTACACAAAATATAAAAAGTAGGAGTAAAAGATCAAGAGTAAAAAGTTAAGAAGAATAGCAAAATAACCAGCAGGAGTGAGCTCCAATTACAGTAAAACAGTTGAATGAGATACAGGCAACAGCATCACTTGTTCCAAAGATTGGAAAAACAATAAATAATTAATTTTAATTCTTTAATTTTTACAAATTAAATGAAATTTAAGCATGACAAATAACTATATGTATATGTCTCAGTAACTGATTGTGCATTGACTGATTTTATAAATCAGCTATAGTGTAATTTAACAGTTTTCTTGGTTGTGAGGGCATGATGGTTTCTAGGAAATACAGATAACTAGGCTTTAATATGCTGAAGCAGTAGCTGCCCATTTGTTGTCTGTACTGAGTAAATGAAGGCTGTGCATTTTCTACATCTGCTTATTCAAACCTGCAACCTT
This sequence comes from Aphyosemion australe, assembly GCA_006937985.1. Classification (NCBI taxonomy): domain Eukaryota; kingdom Metazoa; phylum Chordata; class Actinopteri; order Cyprinodontiformes; family Nothobranchiidae; genus Aphyosemion; species Aphyosemion australe. The sequence goes on from SSNS01000332.1 coordinate 644,491, forward strand.
TTTGCTGCAAGGCACCACCACCATGCAGTTACTGAATCACTGATTTAAGTAGTTTTTATATTGCTGCAGTGTTCAGGTTATAATTTATCCTAAAACCTTTAGTTGTGATCAGTTATCAGCTGTTTAACAAAAACATCCTGACTGTGTGCTGGTGAGACCTTCACCTCTGACACATGCTCACACTTTGGTTTGAAAAGTATAACATAAATGTTACCATATAAACAGACTTTTTGTATGTTCACTTTTAAACAATAAAGGGGTTTATCCTTATATGTGTCCACATTAACATTTTACAGACGTTTAACTGTGAAAATCTCCATAGGAAGTAGTTTTATCACGCTCATCTGCTTTGATTCTGTCTGTGTTGAGCCGGGACAGCAGGGTGACGTGGACACAAGGTGGGTCTCACTACCAAACCAAACATCACTAAAATACCTTCATGCCTCTAGAGGCCCTCAGAGGACTTTTGTCTTTGGAATTTCACAGATGAAACTTTATAAATGTACAGGATCTGATAAAAGCTGCCTCCATAATAAAATAGCTACTAACTAGAAATGCTTTTTAGATAAAAGGAGACATAATGGAACGTAGGTAGTGAGCTTTAGTGATTTTTGCAGTTCATTCCAGTCATTGGGAGCAGCAAACTGGAATGAGGAGCGGCCAAAGGAGGTGCGAGCTTTGGGAATAACCATAGAGATTAGGTTACTGGAACATAAATTGCGTTGGTTGTTGGAAGTGATGAGTAATGAGCAAAGATATGATGGGGTTCTGATGATTGTTTTGTATATAAATTGATACCAATGTAACAACCTGCGGGAATGGAGTGATGGCCAGTTAACGAGTGAGTACAGATCACAATGATGAGTAGTGAAAGGGGCACCAGTGACGAAATGGATTGCTGAGTGATAAATGACATCGAGTTTATGAAGAAGTTTTTTGGAAGCAGTCCTATAAATGATGTCATGCCACATGCCTGCTTCATAAGATATACATCATCTAGTCGTACACTAGCAGTAAAACAATAATCAGTCACTATTATGGGTTTGCTACAGGCAGATTTTACAGTTGAGCTGTGGATCAAAGTATTTAAATGATCACAGAAACCATCTAGTTGATATTTATCAGTAGATTCAGACTGCCATTCACAGTAGATCAGAAGTCAGTGTAGAGTTACTGTGGTGTCCTTTTGAGGCCATGCTGCCCACCCAGAGCACACGGCTGGGTTGTGTGATTAGGGAGTGGGCACAGCTTAGCTCTGCAGCACGTAAATACAGACAAATAGAGACGAGCCTGATGGCTTTGATCCATCTGAAAGACAGCTGGCAGCCCTGTCTCTGGTCTGTGGTTCATTTAAAACCCTAAACAGGCCCTAAACACATCTTGTAGGATCTATGCTCGTCTGTGTAGGCTGCACAGAGCACTTAAAGCTGGTTTAACAGACCCGTGCGTGGTTCTGTAAACCCCAGAGGTTTGCATCCCTCTCAGTGGAGGATACGATGATGAATGCACCCATTGATCCTAAAATCCCACCTGTTGTTGTAGAAACCAGCTGGCACTTACATAGACGTATTTAGTTTGTGAAGCATGTGAATCTAACACACATAATCATGTGTGTAAAACCTTTTATGCATAAATAAATTAGTTACACACTCTCTTTAATACAGTATCAACCTGAAGTGAACGGGTGACTGTATCTGTTGCTTTTATTTGCCAGAATAAAACTTGAGTTCAGACTCTGGAGGGTCATGCCCAGAACATGACGTGTGTTGACTTCCATCTTGAACTCCTGCTCTTCCCCACCAGCTCTGGGGATGGGGGGGGGGGGGTAAAACTCCTGCTTACTCTAGTTAGACCAGTACCAGTTCAGCTGGACTCCTCCGTAGGCACGGTTAGACTGCGGCGCTTCAACACCTACCGGCTAGAAAACACACTTAATCATGGGATGGAGCGAGTGTGGTGTTTATACGGACAGCCTGGTTCCAACAGTGTGACGTGGGCTATGATGAAGGCAGCAGCATCATTAAGGCTGGGAAAGATTCCTGTTCACATCCTCAGGTCCAGCTCTTCGTTGTGAGTTTCTCCTTCCCTGACCATCCTCCACATCTCAGTTGGGTCTGGAGGAGCTGCTGCTGCTCCTCTGGCATCTTTGGTGACTTCTTCCTGGGAGTGAGATCCCACAATGGCATGTCCTTCTGTGACTGGGAGAACGGGGATTGAGATCCAGCCTAAACACATAGGTCAGGTTTTCATTATTCTCTCCGTGTTTGCAGATTTTCTGGTCTGACTCAGGAGCTGGTGTGTGTTGCTACAGGTGAGTCTTTCTTTGTGCTGCGTTACCTGCTGGAGAAAGTGTCTCAGCAGCACAGGAGTCTAAAGAAGTGATGACAGAGGATGGGACAGAAGCTGTCAGAACTACAGAATAAGTACTTTTAAGAGTTTTTTCTGCCATTCTGAAGTGTTTCTGTGTGAAAGTTATAAATATTTTATGTCTCAGCTGTTATAGATAACCTGAACATCCCGGTTAGGAGAAATAGAGTTTAGAACTGGCTAGTCTCAAAGCAACCAACATTTCATGAGACGTTTTATAAAGCTTTACACCATCATCAGTTTTGCATTACACAGATACTAACATGGAATTTTCTAGGCACTTAATTCAAAAATCACTGGCAGAAGCAAAAAGTAGCCCTTCTGGTGCATCCAGGGACCAGGTCCAGCTGGGAATGGGGTTGGGATGTCTGCAGAGAATAGCTATAGACCAAACTGACTCCTTGAGGCACAGACACTGCATACTGACCCTGCTGTTTCCTCATGCTGAGCAGGTTCTGGGGGAGGTCCAGGAGGGGCTAAAGATTGGGCTGTGGGTCGGAGACTGCTTCTATCTTAGAGACAAGGAGCTCACCATCAGCTACACTCTGCTCCTCTCAGTGCTGGGATACCAGACAACCGTCATGAGGAAAGATTTCACTACGGCTGACAAGATTCATCCAGGAGAGACAGGGCTCCGTGTTCTCTGAGCGTTTACTCCTCCCATGTTCATCTATTTGCTTTTCTTTCTGATTGAACTGATAAAAAATCCAGTTTTTGTTTGTTTATGTAACCCTGTTGATTTTTACCCTTTAGTAAACCTTTAGTGGCTTAAAGAAACGTTGTGCTTAAGTACTGAATTTGGGTGTAATTCAGTTTCTCACCACTGGGTGGCAGCCTAGTAACACAGGTTATGTGGTAAGCGTCTTTCCTTAACTTCCGGTTAGCATGAGAAACAACGCTTAAGATCGGTGTGAGAAGTGTGAGAAGAACGGGAGATAAACCAGGCTGGTGAATGTGTCGAACCACGTTGGAACTTGGACCTGAATCTTTTGATGTTGTCTCGACTGGTTTTTTTTCCAGAATTCCTCTTGGACCTGGACCTGGATTCCTGCAGTCCGCTTCACCTTGTCACTCTAGTCATCTGACGTGGGACCCCGTGGTCCTCCTCTCATCTAACAGCGCTGCACCGACCCCTTTGAACACTTGAACACTGAATATTAAAGGGCGGTAGGCCGAATTCTTTATTTTTTTTGTGCACTGAAGGATGCCCTTCTTTTTGGGTTTGGACTAAACCATTTTATTTTATTTTACTTTTTTTTTACCTGAGATCTCAGAGGTATTCTAAGTTGGTGGTTTTTTTTCCCTGTTCATACTGTCATGTTAATGTTGTTGATGACCGTGAATTGCAAATATGGATTTAAAATAATCAACGTGAGTTCCAAGAAACCTTCTCTTTTGTCGTCTGTGATTTGTTAGGGTGGAACTCCTAAGTCTTAAACAACTTACCGATAGCCATCTTCTCCTGAGAACCTATAAACTTCTGATAACCCCCACTCTTAGACTCTACGAGCCCTACAGGCAGTACAAGGGGGGTTACAAAAGTGGCGAGCCAGCCAGGAGAAGTTGTGTTAACATAGGTACAGACTCCACCCGAATTAAGATACATAACCCAAGGTGTCTTATTTTTTGACGGTTTCTAACCTTAGCCAATCAAACCCAGTCGTTCTAACAAGTCGTACTTCATTCCAAAATGGATCTCTGTAACCAATATGATCTACATGGACCTAGTTGCCTTTATGTCACAGGCATAGATGACACCCACACTGATGGTCAGATCACAGATTGTTTTAAAGATAATGGAACTATAAAGAAAATAGTAAGGGTCCCTGACATTCCTGGCCAACCTCCAGGCCGTACTCTTATTGAGTACTCATCACCCCGAACTATTTCCAGACTGGATCCAGCCCAATTAGGTGATAGGCCTAGCCCTAGTAACCCAGATGTGAACTGGTGTGTTAAAGCAGTTCGTGACATGTGCCAGGAAGAGCTTGGAAGGGAAATGGCTCAGAAATGCTTAGCTGAACTAAAATTGCTTGCTGGAAGTGGTAAAGTAAGTTTTTTTGAAGCATTACAGAGCGAACTGGAAAGTGTACATACGGACCCTGCCCTTCCTCAGAGTCCTGACGCTCGTCCTCAAGTCCTGGATCAACCAGTTCTCGCCTCTACCGGTGATGGCAGAGTGGATAGTGGAGGTCGACCGATCGCAGCTGAGGCAAGTACCTCAGACAAGGCGGCCCACAGTGTCCCATCCACTTCTACTATCAATGCTACTACCTTTGAGCAAGGTACATTCAACCCACCAAATGTCCAAAAGGTCATAGTCGAACATTTCATTCGCAATGAGTCTATGCCTTCTAGCTATAGCCAAAGCAGAATCCGCACCTTTTCCGGAAGGCTACCGAAGCCTAATGGTGAGGTTGATTATGATGCATGGCAAACTCAAGTAGATCTGCTTCTCAGTGACATGTCCCTTTCTGACTCACAAAAAGTGAGGAGAATATTGGAGAGCCTCCTCAGCCCGGCTGCTGACATTGTTAAGCCCCTTGGCACAAACGCACCTCCCCAAGCCTACCTCACTCAGCTGGAGTCAGCATTCGGGGTGGTTGAAGATGGTGAGGAGCTATTTGCTACCTTTCTCAGCTCTAACCAGAATTCTGGTGAAAAGCCCTCTGTCTACTTGAACCGCCTCCAAACCCTCCTCACGAAAGCAATAACTAGAGGGGGAGTTCCAGCAGCTGAATCGGATAAGTACTTACTCCGGCAGTTCTGCAGAGGATGCTGGGACCAGAGTTTAATAATCGGCCTCCAACTTGAACATCGAAAGGACAACCCCCTCTCATTTCCAGAATTCCTTTTGCTTCTGAGAACAGAGGAGGACAGGAGGGCGGCCAAAACTGATCGTATGAAAAAACACCTTGGAAGCACAAAAGCTGCAGCACATGTACAATCGGTTTTGAACATACCAGTGGTTGAACATGAACATGCTACCACGACGACAAAGAAACAGGAAGCAAGTACAAAGCTTGAAAAGGAAGTGGCTGAACTTCGGAAACAGGTGGCAAGCCTACTACGACAAGTAAAGGGGGAACGAGTGTACGAGCGAGTGCAACTCATTCCTTCTCAAGAGGAAGCACACACCCAAAGTGAAAGTCTGGTTGCCTATGCTTCTAACAGAGACCCGAGGGGCCAAACTCCGACTCCCCCAAAACCCTGGTTCTGTTTTAACTGTGGGGGGGATGGACACATCGCGGCTAAGTGTACCTTTAATCCCAATCCCGGTCTTGTTCGTAAAAAGAATGCAGAGCTCAAAGACAAACGGGACCGATTCTGGGCCCGCCAGGTAAACCTCGAAACATCTTTAAACTTGTAGAGGCTCCTGTCACGGGACGCCCAGGAGCTGTAGACAAGGACCAGACAAGTCCCATAATGATGATTCATAATGAGTGCCCCTCTGAATATGAAAGTAATCCCAGTTGCGCGTTGCCCCCTGGACTTGTGGGACCTCGCTGCACCTCTACTATAACTGTTGGGAACGTAGTATGTGATGCCATTCTAGACACCGGCTCCCAAGTAACGACAATCTCAGAGACTTTCCGCTCCAGGTACCTGTCAAATATTCCCATTCNGATAATGATAAAAACATGTGTTCTTTCTACAGATCACAAAGATTTCCTCTTCATGATGTTTCTGAACAGCCTTGTGTACGAACTCTGCACCCAAACATGACATAAAACATGAAAACATCCTTATTTCAGATCTAAAATGTACTTTTGAATCACTTTTATGATGAAACATTGCAAATTCAGGTGATATAAAACTGTAGCTTTTTATTTTATTGTTCAAATTGATGCTGCAGGTTACTTTATCTGGTTTTTGCTTCCCTCTGCTGTTCCTAACAGATAATCATAAAATTTACCATTCATTTAATGTTTATGCATTATAGTATGACGTCTACATTTTTCTGTTGTGTTAAAATGCAAAACTTTTAAATTATTGCACGTACGCAGCTTGCTCAGAACATTTTAATTTAGACGTTTCAGAAAAAACACACATTATGTGTTTTATATCATAGCTACTGTTGGTCAGACTGTTGTAAAAAGTTGTCAAATAGCCAGTTATAGTAAACAGAAAAGAACTTGATGTGCTTGTGTCAGAGTGTGTGTGAATGCCCGTGTGTCCGGACAGGAAGTGGTGGTGACTGGTTTGAGGTCAGTGGCAGGAAAGAATGGGAAGTATGCTGTTGCTATGACAGCGACAGGTCACAGCACAAGCTCTGGGTTTCCTGACACGCTGCAGCCTACAACCACATCCCACCATCATCCCTGCTGTCTGTCACCACCATGGTGCATCCCTCATCAATCATTTTTAGGGTGTTTTTAAAAATTTCACTTTAGTCATTTGTTGTGCAGTTTCATTGAATCCAATTTTCTTTTTTTCTTTTTTTGTGCAAACTACATCCCATTCCAACAGCCAACTTGTTGCAGTGGTATGATATAAAATGCTTTCTTTTTGCACACTACCCCACCCTCCTCTTTAGACATTACACTCTTCACAATATTTTCACCACCGGAACTCAAGGGTCATGTTTTCATGCCGATCACCAGCCTTAGGCACCCTGCAGATCTGAGTTCACAGCTATATATATATATATATATATATTTGATATTGCAATATTTTTTTAAACCTATCAAATTCAAATCTACAAAATAAACTCATGCTGTTTACATTAATGCTAAAAAAAATTAGTATTACAAGTAAAATTTTGTTATTCATTGTGTGAGTTTTATTGTTTGTTTTTGTTTGTGAAGCATTTTGTGATTTCTATCTGTAAAAAGTGTTTTATAAAAAAAACTTCTTCTTCTACTACTACGACTACTACTACTACTACTACTACTACTAACCACACACGTTTAAAGTGCAACAGGCTATACTTCAGGTCAGGTTACAAAAACTAGAAAACCAAGCAATTTAAACGTGTAACCCTGTTGATTTTTACCCTTTAGTAAACCTTTAGTGGCTTAAAGAAACGTTGTGCTTAAGTACTGAATTTGGGTGTAATTCAGTTTCTCACCACTGGGTGGCAGCCTAGTAACACAGGTTATGTGGTAAGCGTCTTTCCTTAACTTCCGGTTAGCATGAGAAACAACGCTTAAGATCGGTGTGAGAAGTGTGAGAAGAACGGGAGATAAACCAGGCTGGTGAATGTGTCGAACCACGTTGGAACTTGGACCTGAATCTTTTGATGTTGTCTCGAATTCCTCTTGGACCTGGACCTGGATTCCTGCAGTCCGCTTCACCTTGTCACTTTAGTCATCTGACGTGGGACCCGTGGTCCTCCTCTCATCTAACAGCGCTGCACCGACCCCTTTGAACACTTGAACACTGAATATTAAAGGGCGGTAGGCCGAATTCTTTATTTTTTTTGTGCACTGAAGGATGCCCTTCTTTTTGGGTTTGGACTAAACCATTTTATTTTATTTTATTTTTTTTTACCTGAGATCTCAGAGGTATTCTAAGTTGGTGGTTTTTTTCCCTGTTCATACTGTCATGTTAATGTTGTTGATGACCGTGAATTGCAAATATGGATTTAAAATAATCAACGTGAGTTCCAAGAAACCTTCTCTTTTGTCGTCTGTGATTTGTTAGGGTGGAACTCCTAAGTCTTAAACAACTTACCGATAGCCATCTTCTCCTGAGAACCTATAAACTTCTGATAACCCCCACTCTTAGACTCTACGAGCCCTACAGGCAGTACAAGGGGGGTTACAAAAGTGGCGAGCCAGCCAGGAGAAGTTGTGTTAACATAGGTACAGACTCCACCCGAATTAAGATACATAACCCAAGGTGTCTTATTTTTTTGACGGTTTCTAACCTTAGCCAATCAAACCCAGTCGTTCTAACAAGTCGTACTTCATTCCAAAATGGATCTCTGTAACCAATATGATCTACATGGACCTAGTTGCCTTTATGTCACAGGCATAGATGACACCCACACTGATGGTCAGATCACAGATTGTTTTAAAGATAATGGAACTATAAAGAAAATAGTAAGGGTCCCTGACATTCCTGGCCAACCTCCAGGCCGTACTCTTATTGAGTACTCATCACCCCGAACTATTTCCAGACTGGATCCAGCCCAATTAGGTGATAGGCCTAGCCCTAGTAACCCAGATGTGAACTGGTGTGTTAAAGCAGTTCGTGACATGTGCCAGGAAGAGCTTGGAAGGGAAATGGCTCAGAAATGCTTAGCTGAACTAAAATTGCTTGCTGGAAGTGGTAAAGTAAGTTTTTTTGAAGCATTACAGAGCGAACTGGAAAGTGTACATACGGACCCTGCCCTTCCTCAGAGTCCTGACGCTCGTCCTCAAGTCCTGGATCAACCAGTTCTCGCCTCTACCGGTGATGGCAGAGTGGATAGTGGAGGTCGACCGATCGCAGCTGAGGCAAGTACCTCAGACAAGGCGGCCCACAGTGTCCCATCCACTTCTACTATCAATGCTACTACCTTTGAGCAAGGTACATTCAACCCACCAAATGTCCAAAAGGTCATAGTCGAACATTTCATTCGCAATGAGTCTATGCCTTCTAGCTATAGCCAAAGCAGAATCCGCACCTTTTCCGGAAGGCTACCGAAGCCTAATGGTGAGGTTGATTATGATGCATGGCAAACTCAAGTAGATCTGCTTCTCAGTGACATGTCCCTTTCTGACTCACAAAAAGTGAGGAGAATATTGGAGAGCCTCCTCAGCCCGGCTGCTGACATTGTTAAGCCCCTTGGCACAAACGCACCTCCCCAAGCCTACCTCACTCAGCTGGAGTCAGCATTCGGGGTGGTTGAAGATGGTGAGGAGCTATTTGCTACCTTTCTCAGCTCTAACCAGAATTCTGGTGAAAAGCCCTCTGTCTACTTGAACCGCCTCCAAACCCTCCTCACGAAAGCAATAACTAGAGGGGGAGTTCCAGCAGCTGAATCGGATAAGTACTTACTCCGGCAGTTCTGCAGAGGATGCTGGGACCAGAGTTTAATAATCGGCCTCCAACTTGAACATCGAAAGGACAACCCCCTCTCATTTCCAGAATTCCTTTTGCTTCTGAGAACAGAGGAGGACAGGAGGGCGGCCAAAACTGATCGTATGAAAAAACACCTTGGAAGCACAAAAGCTGCAGCACATGTACAATCGGTTTTGAACATACCAGTGGTTGAACATGAACATGCTACCACGACGACAAAGAAACAGGAAGCAAGTACAAAGCTTGAAAAGGAAGTGGCTGAACTTCGGAAACAGGTGGCAAGCCTACTACGACAAGTAAAGGGGGAACGAGTGTACGAGCGAGTGCAACTCATTCCTTCTCAAGAGGAAGCACACACCCAAAGTGAAAGTCTGGTTGCCTATGCTTCTAACAGAGACCCGAGGGGCCAAACTCCGACTCCCCCAAAACCCTGGTTCTGTTTTAACTGTGGGGGGGATGGACACATCGCGGCTAAGTGTACCTTTAATCCCAATCCCGGTCTTGTTCGTAAAAAAAATGCAGAGCTCAAAGACAAACGGGACCGATTCTGGGCCCGCCAGATAAACCTCGAAACATCTTTAAACTTGTAGAGGCTCCTGTCACGGGACGCCCAGGAGCTGTAGACAAGGACCAGACAAGTCCCATAATGATGATTCATAATGAGTGCCCCTCTGAATATGAAAGTAATCCCAGTTGCGCGTTGCCCCCTGGACTTGTGGGACCTCGCTGCACCTCTACTATAACTGTTGGGAACGTAGTATGTGATGCCATTCTAGACACCGGCTCCCAAGTAACGACAATCTCAGAGACTTTCCGCTCCAGGTACCTGTCAAATATACCCATTCAGTCCTTGTGTGATATTCTTGAAGTTGAGGGGGCTGGGGGGCAGGTAGTGCCTTACCTCGGGTATGTGGAAGTCCTTCTGACCTTCCCTGGGAGGGTCACTGGAGCCGAAGAGCAGGTGCAAGCATTAGCCCTCGTTGTCCCAGAATGCTTGTTTAATAGCAAGATCCCTGTCTTACTGGGAACCAATGTCCTGCTCGAGCTTTATTCACGTGGAGTTAGTCATGACAAGTCCACATTTCTCAAAAGGTCAGACAGGGTTGCAGTGCTGCTCCAGCATGTGGCTCGAGTCCATGAAAGTGAAACAAGAAGTTGTCCAGTCAAACTGCATGGAGAAAAGCCTATTCATATTCCTGCCAGACACAAAATGTGTCTCTTTGGAAATGTCAGAGTGAGAAAAGCCACTCCCACTAACTCGTTTGTCCTCGAACCTTCTGAGTCCTTACCTTTGCCAGGTGGGCTCTTTCTTCAGTGTTCACTGATTAATATCAACTTTAGGGCCTCAAATAAGATCCCCGTCATTCTCAGCAACACCACGAATCATGCTGTCACTCTATACCCAAAGTGTGTCATTGGTGAAATCTCCGCTGTCCAGGGTGTAATGCCCCTGAGGCCCACTGATCTAGCTGACTCCCAGATATCAGACAGCAAGCGTTCGTTCAGCTTGGACGATTCTCCAATGCCAGAGGAGTGGAAGCGACGCATCGAGGACAAGCTCAACTCTATCTCGGAGGTGTTTGCAGTGGATGAACTCTCTTTTGGCGGTACTACAGCAGTGAAGCATCATATTCGCCTACTGGATGAAACCCCTTTCAAAGAGCGATCGAGGCCAATTCACCCCAGTGATCGAGAGGCTGTTAGGCAACATTTACGGGAGCTGTTGGATGCTGGCATAATAAGAGAGTCTGACAGTCCTTATGCATCACCAGTGGTCATTGTAAAAAAGAAAACTGGAAAGATCAGGTTGTGCATTGACTATAGGAAGCTTAACAGCCGTACTATTAAAGATGCATACGCCCTCCCTAATGTCGAGGAGACGTTTTCAGCCCTGAGTGGAGCGAAGTGGTTCTCGGTGATGGACCTTAAATCTGGTTATTACCAGGTGGAGATGGCAGAGTCAGATAAACCCAAAACCGCGTTCACGTGCCCCCTGGGGTTCTATGAATTCAATCGCATGCCCCAAGGTGTCACCAACGCACCCAGCACGTTCCAGCGTCTCATGGAAAAATGTGTTGGTGACTTGCATCTGAGCGAGGTTCTGGTTTTCTTAGATGACCTCATCGTGTTCTCTGAAACTCTTGAGGAGCATGAGGCAAGGCTCATGAAGGTGCTGCACCGCCTCAAGAGTTATGGCCTTAAGTTGTCTCCAGATAAGTGTCAGTTTTTCAAATCCTCTGTAAAGTACCTTGGCCATATTGTGGATGCCCAAGGGGTCCACACTGATCCAGACAAATTGTCTGCTCTTAAAAATTGGCCTTGCCCTGCAAACAGAGAAGAATTAAAGCGGTTCCTTGGGTTCGCTGGATATTATAGGCGATTTGTGGAGGGCTACTCAAAGATTGCCAGGCCTCTCAATGCTCTCACCGCCGGGTACCTTCCACCTAAAAAGAAGGGCAAAGTCTACAAATCAGTAAGGCCTGTCAGCAGTGGGTTGAGCCCTAGGACACCCTTTGGGAAAGAGTGGACAGCTGAGTGTACATCGGCTTTCACAATGCTGATTGAAAAGCTAACTTCTGCCCCTGTGCTCGCTTTTGCAAACCCCAAACTTCCGTATGTGCTACATACCGACGCTTGCTGCGAAGGACTGGGTGCAGCTCTTTATCAAGAGCAGGACGGGAAGCTCAGGGCCATAGCCTATGCCAGCAGAGGCTTGTCGCAAAGCGAGAAGAACTATCCAACACACAAGCTCGAATTTCTAGCTTTAAAGTGGGCAGTTTGTGAAAAATTCTGTGACTATCTCTATGGTGCTGATTTCACTGTTCTAACCGATAACAACCCGCTCACCTACGTTCTCACAAGTGCTAAGCTCGATGCCGCAGGACATCGCTGGCTAGCGGCCCTGTCGACCTTTAGGTTTGACATCAAGTATCGAGCTGGTCGTGCGAATGGTGACGCGGACGGCCTGTCAAGGAGACCTCAGTCACCCCCTCAAGAGGACTATGATTACCTCCAAGAGAAAGAAAGGATTGACTTGATGACAAATCGCCTTCTGGGAAGGGAGATTCCATCTGATGCAGTCTCAGCGATATGTCAACATCACTCAGTAATGTCACACTTACCTGTCCTTGTTGAATCCCTTGTTGCTGACGCATCCTCAGTGCCTGACCTGTTCTCTAGCCACGGACAAACCACCTTACCTGGCATGACAAGAGAAACTTGGTATGAGGAACAAAGACATGATCCCTCAATCGAGAGGGTTATAACCTTTGTAGAAGTTGGCAGGAAGCCCAACTTCAGAGTTGTACGAGCTGAAACGCCTGAAGTCAAGTTGCTCCTTCGGGAGTGGGGAAAACTTGAGCTTATAGATGGTGTCCTTTATAGGAAGTGTTTGGACAGAGGCAACCAAATCTACCAGCTCGTTTTACCTGAGAAGTACAGAGAGAGAGCTATGAAAGGGTTCCATGATGAAGTTGGCCATCTAGGGCCTGATCGTGTATTTACTCTCGCTCGCGCGAGATGTTATTGGCCCAAAATGAAGGAGTCAATCGAAAAGAAATGTCAGACTTGCGAGCGTTGTTTCCGCAGGAAGGCTCAGCCGCAGCGAGCAGCGCCCATGACAAACATTGTGACTACCTATCCTTTGGAGCTCGTTTGCATGGATTATTTATCCCTGGAGCCTGATAGTCATGATGTCAGAAACATATTGGTCATCACCGACCATTTCACCAAGTTCGCAGTTGCTGTGCCCACAAGGGATCAAAAGGCCAGAACTGTTGCCAAGGCCCTCTGGGAGAACTTCCTAGTCCATTTTGGGTTCCCCAGTCGCCTCCATAGTGACCAGGGACGGGATTTTGAATCCCATACTATCAAGGAGTTGTGTGCATTGATGGGGACAGATAAAGTACGCACTACCCCGTACCATCCCCAGGGGAATCCTGTGGAGCGTTTCAATAGGACTCTTTTGAGCATGCTTGGGACATTGGAGGAAAAGGATAAACAACATTGGAGAGATTTTGTTAAACCTCTTGTGCACTCGTACAATTGTACAAGAAATGATACAACTGGTTACTCACCATATGAGTTGATGTTCGGCAGGCAGCCGACTCTCCCTGTTGACCTAGCACTGGGTCTTAGTCCCCCGCTTGAGAACCATGCCGGCCACTCCAGCTATGTTCAAAGCTTACGCCAGAGGCTCCAAGAAAGCTATGCGCTAGCCGCAGAGAACGCTAAAAAGTCTGGAGAAAGGAACAAGCTCAGATTCGACGCCAAAGTCAGAGCAGCTCAGCTAGCTGCAGGAGATCGAGTCTTGGTGCGTAATGTCAACATTCGGGGTAAACACAAGTTAGCTGACAAGTGGGAGAGATCGATCCATGTTGTTGTTAAGCAGATCGACGGTGGTCCTGTGTATGTTGTCAAGCCAGAGTCAGGGTGTGGGCCCCAACGCACTCTTCACAGGGATTTGTTATTGCCATGTGGATTCTTGCCGATAGAAGTCACTTCTGGACAGGAGTCACGACAACGGACACAAAGAAAGATGCACTTAAGGAGCAGCCGTGTCGAACACCAGAATGTGGAATATGATGATTTGGATGGAGAGGAGGATGTAGATGACTGTTATGTCCATGAACCCCTCCAGGTTGCTACACCGGAGCCATATGTTCAGGAATTCAAGTGTGTCCGACCCTGCCCTCCGCCATCTGCACTCAACCCCATGGCTCCTGAGTTTTCCTCCTCAGAGTTCCCAGTATCGCATCATTGGGTGCCGCCCCTTGAGTTGAGTATCTCAGACGCTGCGATTGATTACTCCCCAGTTCGACAGGATGACCATGTTGTAATACATATCCCTGACGTTGATCCCGATGATAATCAAGTAACCCCAGACACTGCACTGGCTCATGGGAATGTTCTATGTGGTGATCCCGATAGCAGTTCTGTGGCCAGCATCGGGGACAACCCCTGCGGCCTTAGGCGCTCCTGTAGGGAAAGGCATCCCCCACGCACTTTCACCTATGACGAGTTAGGGAAACCTTTGATCCTCTCCCTTACTCATTTTTTTGACCAGCTCCGAGACATTTTTCCTGATCCTCAGACTTCCTGTAAGGTTAGGTCGCACGAAGGGACTCATGCGGTTTAGAGGGGGAGGATGTAACCCTGTTGATTTTTACCCTTTAGTAAACCTTTAGTGGCTTAAAGAAACGTTGTGCTTAAGTACTGAATTTGGGTGTAATTCAGTTTCTCACCACTGGGTGGCAGCCTAGTAACACAGGTTATGTGGTAAGCGTCTTTCCTTAACTTCCGGTTAGCATGAGAAACAACGCTTAAGATCGGTGTGAGAAGTGTGAGAAGAACGGGAGGTAAAATTTGATAGAAATGTTATTTAGGAACACATTTGATTTGTAATATGACGTGTAACATACTCATAGATAAACCAGGCTGGTGAATGTGTCGAACCACGTTGGAACTTGGACCTGAATCTTTTGATGTTGTCTCGGTGAGTGTTAGCCACCATTTTGTATGACTAGCATGTGGTGCTATCGTTAAAAGACGGTAGGAGAAAAAGGGATATAAATGATTTCTACACTTGATTTTGTTAAAAACCAGTCGAGACGGCATTTAGAAATGAATAGTGGTAGTTTCATAAAAAAATATATATTCTGTTCCACTGAATCGCATTCTATTTTAAAGTATAACTGAAGTTATTGGTTATTAGTCACATTCTGAGCGGTTCTGTACAGCTGGCAGTACAAAAAAGCCAATTGCATTATTTCTTTATATGTTTAAGTGTAAATTAATGGGTTCTGCTGTCATTTTTTTCTGTAACATGGAGTTGTATGTTGAATTAAATGTAACATATGGACTATGGAGCATCAAAGTAGATGAAACAAGGGCGTTGTTGAGGAATAGTATAATTGATTCTGCACATTTGTGTAGACTGGTTTTTTTTCCAGAATTCCTCTTGGACCTGGACCTGGATTCCTGCAGTCCGCTTCACCTTGTCACTCTAGTCATCTGACGTGGGACCCCGTGGTCCTCCTCTCATCTAACAGCGCTGCACCGACCCCTTTGAACACTTGAACACTGAATATTAAAGGGCGGTAGGCCGAATTCTTTATTTTTTTTGTGCACTGAAGGATGCCCTTCTTTTTGGGTTTGGACTAAACCATTTTATTTTATTTTACTTTTTTTTTACCTGAGATCTCAGAGGTATTCTAAGTTGGTGGTTTTTTTTCCCTGTTCATACTGTCATGTTAATGTTGTTGATGACCGTGAATTGCAAATATGGATTTAAAATAATCAACGTGAGTTCCAAGAAACCTTCTCTTTTGTCGTCTGTGATTTGTTAGGGTGGAACTCCTAAGTCTTAAACAACTTACCGATAGCCATCTTCTCCTGAGAACCTATAAACTTCTGATAACCCCCACTCTTAGACTCTACGAGCCCTACAGGCAGTACAAGGGGGGTTACATTTACATTTGCAAAATAGAGCATCGGCTACTTTAAAGTAAAATGAAATGGACCTCGTTTTGATGTTGTTTCTCTTCGCTTTCAGAATGACGGTGGCTGTTGGTTGTGTGTCTACCTGTGATGTTTAGGGCTCCAGACAGCAGGTGCTGGCCGTGTCCACAGACCTAGAACACAGGTTAGAACTCGCTCTTCAGCTGGGAGAGCTCGAGTCAGCCTACCGCCTGGAGGCAGAGGACATCAGGCTCTGCTTGTTCCAGCTTGATTTAAAACGATGATGATGTAACATTTGTAAATGTGTATGATTTAAAAGTTTTAAGAATGTCATTATTTTTATTATGTTTTTGTTTTTCTGTTAGCAAAACATCTTGTTGACACTAGATGTGTGTGTGATGATGTCCGCCACCTTCAAACAGCTGGTAGAAACATCTGGAGGATGATCCGTGGAGACAGGATGTTCCTGAGCTACATATGAGTGAAGGCAGCAAAAGAACGATGTTCTCATGTTTAACTTTTCTTTGTTTTCTTTCTGATAAATAAAAATAAATCTAAAACAGTGGAGATCATTAAACAGGACCTGCCTCGCACCAGCGTTTAGTAAAGTCAGCGGTCTGGCTCGGGCTCATTAATGATGTTATAATAAACCAATCAAGCAAACATAAGAACAAAAATAAAGGATTTTCATGCTAAAGTACTGCATTACTTTACATTCCAAGTAATCCTAGAGTTACTCCAGTAAATGAAGGCTTGGTGGTAATTCATGTAGCATCTTTTTGAGTTTCAAACACATTTACACAAACCTGTGTAAATCTGCAGCCAACTCACATAATCAAGTTAGGGTTAGTTTTAATCTGGATGATAATGTGGAATTTAACACTAAACCTGGAGAATGAATTCAGACTTCACCACGAAAACAATAACAGAGCAAGTTTTAGCAAAAGAAATCTGATGATTCACATGTGAATAGCTTTAGTTTAAAGCTGTCTGTGTGACATGCAGCTTTTCTGATACGAGTCACCGATTTGGTTTATTCCATCTGAGGTCCGAGCTCTCGTCCTGTGATAATCTAATCCCCTCTCTCCTCTCTTTGGCTCCTCTGCATGTGGCGGCTTCAGTCAGAGCACAAATGGAAGCAGCTGGTTGAGCTCGCTACTGCAAAGGGCCAGTTTAGTTTGGCTCAGGAGTGTGTGCACCAAGCTCAGGATTATGGGGGATTTCTGCTGCTGGCAACCACCTCGGGCAACGCCGACATGGTGGGCAAACTGACGGACTGAGGGACGGGAAGACCCACGTGGCCTTCCTCTCCCACTTCATGCAGGGAAGGTGAGATTTAAGGGCTGGATGGATTATAGCACCAACTTTTTATATTTTGGTCACAATTTTCGTTTTTTAATTTTTGCAGAACTGACAAATGTCTGGAGTTGCTTATTAAAACAAATCGGCTGCCAGAGGCTGCAATCCTGGTGAGGACATACATGACCAGCCACGTCTCCAGGTAAAGCTGGTTCAGATGTTGCAAGCATCACCAGTGAGCTTCATAAGCCTCTCCTCCTCTAGAGTGGTGAAGCTGTGGCAGGAGAGCCTGGCCAAGGTTAACCAGAAGGCAGCAGATGAACAACCTGCTCCCAGGGCTCCAGCAGGCCCTGCTGGCTGAGCAGGACCTGGAGACTCACGTCAGGATAAAATGTGTAATATCAACCCTTTAGTTACATGCAGATTACAAAACTGTGACTTAGTTTTTGTTCTTCAGCTAAATGAAGACCACAGAGCTCTGGAGAAGTCTGCAGGTCTTCTGTCCAAAGCAACGTCTGAGGAAAAAGTAAAATTCCACATCATCATGTTCACGTAGAACCTCTTAGATACATGAACCCGTCTCAGGTATGGGCTCAGGGGCAGGTGTTCAGTTCATGTTCATCCTTTTCCTTCATCCATCCATCCACCATCCATCATCCACCATCCATCCTGTTTTGCTCATCCAAGGTTGTGAAGTCCATCCCAGACTTCCTTCTCCCCAGCATCTCTTGGGGGATCCCAACACATCTCCAGGCCAGAGACATATACACAACCCCCCATCCACACTAGCCTGGCAAGCCATGCCTCCTTATGGGTAAGTCCCAGACATCATGTCTTGCTCAAGGGACCACGACTGATCAGTTCATCAAAAGTAAAACACTAAAGCAGCCAGCACTTCATATAAATGTTGCTTTATTGGTTTTTAGAACACACAACTATTGAACACACTGTAGATTTATAACAAACTGATGCTGTTACTTGTGCCTTGTTCATGTTTTATTTTAACAAAACAGATGTTATTGTGTTTATCAAATAATAAAATGAATTCATCTGAAAGTCTTCCTTATTCTCCAGGCTTCAGATTAGATTACTAGATTATATTACAGCAGAAACACAATACTCGGGCCCAAAACCAGACTTTATTCAGCAACATCAGAGATTTATATGAAACACACAAAGACTGTTCAGAGCGGGGGCTGGTAAAGCTGCAGTTTTCCTTTCAGTTGAGATCTGGGGCCGTGCAGGAACCAGAACAGTTTGTAAAACCCAAATCCAGTTCTGGTGAATCAGTCTTCATCTCGGAGTCCCGGTGTGGGAACGTTAGGCTGCTGATTCCTCTGCAGCTCTCTGCTCAAACGCCTGCAGAGCCAGCTGGATGTAGCCTGACCTTTGGGACTCCTTCTGGGCATATATCTGTAGGGACACGGATCACAGTAGTTGTCATGACAACCCGAGGCCGAGCATCACAGGATTCTCAAGTACAATCAAGAATAGAGGAGACACAGGAACCTTCAGGAGGAATGGTCAAACACATGATTTTAACAAATCAATGAAAACCAGTGACTTCACACCCAGCACTGAGACCCTCAGTGATGCTTGTTCATTTTGACAAGACGCATTCATGAGAATAACTGATATTTTAAAAACTGAACAAGGGGGATTATTATTGATGTTTTATATTAATGGATTTTTGAAAAAACTGAAAAAAAAGACCAAAGCTGAGCTGAATGAAAACCAAACGGTGAGTTTAGAAAACCAGAAATCGTCAGGGTTCCTACAGGTATCTTCAAGTCTTTTAAAACCATTTATATAAAACCTTGGTAACACTTTACAATAAGGGTCCCTTTATTAACGTTACTTAGTGCATTATTAAGCATTAACAAACTATTAAATAAAGTATTAACAACTGCTTAACCATATTATGTAATGCATTACTAAGCAGAGCCCCCAAGGCCCTTTGTCCTAACCTTAAGGACATTTAATAGTTAACAATAACGTTAATAAAATGACCCTTTGTTTATTAATGCTTAATAATGCACTAAGTAACGTTAATAAAGGGACCCTTATTGTAAAGTGTTACCAAAAACTTAATACCCATTTCACCGTCTTATTGGCAAAGAAAAACAAAGTTCTTGAACTTGTGTTCATTTATTTCTCAAAGAAGTCGCTTCAGCACTAAAATACAGCACAACAATAAGAGCCTGAGATCAAATTTCAAGACTTTAAAGTGACAATATGTAGTTTTTAACATTAACCTCTGGAATTATCCATCAAAATGTTGTTGAAAATGAATAAAATAATGCCCAGTTGTTGAAAAATATTGGCGGCTTCGTAACACATAACCATAAAAATCAGGTCTAAAACACATGGGAGCGGGTCTATAGCCTCTGGGCGACGCCATATTGGATGCCATATTTCCTTCTACAGGAGCCCGTGAGGACAAAATGCATTAACTGATTGGAAACAAGCGGTTACAAAACTTTCACCATTCATGAATGTTGTTGTTTTACACATTTACCTTTTCACTTACTGCCAGTGATGAAAGGGAGTCTGATGGTCTTGTCATTTTGCTGGAGGTTGCACTCCCAGGGATTTTTGACCCTAATGGCCATCCGTTGCTAAGGTCTTACTTGAACACAAAAATACTGCTCGCTTGCAATGATTTAGGTAATGTACTGCCCCCTATCGCCAGGGAAAATACAGTCACTTTAAGTCTTTTTAAGGTATTATTTCCAAATTCATCAATTGAATGCTCTTAAGACTTTTTAAGACCCCGTAGGAACCATGTTAATGTGGAATACTCCGGCTCCTGATTCACTTCCTATTTATTCTGCATCCAATGATCCATAATAATCTTGTTTCAAAGGCAGTGGGGGATGGGGGTGTATAAAAACCTTGGTTTGTTCCCACCTTTAGCAGCTCAGAGCCAGCAGCCTGCTGGCTGGCAGCTTCCTGAGCCGACTCACTGTGAGGATGAACCATGTGGAACAGAGACACCAGACTCACGGCGTCCTGCAGCCTGGAAACACAAACAGGTGGTAGTCAGCCTAAAAGCTGAAACGTCTCCAGGTAACGATGAGTTCAAACCATAAACACCCACAGCTGCTTCTTCAGCATGTCCACAACGAGCCCGTCCACTCTGCGAGCGCTGACGAGGTACCAAGCCAGGCCTCCAAAGTGTCTGGTGGAGCGCAGCAGGTCATATTTACCGTGTTTGTCCAGGTCCTCATATGTGGCCGTATGTATCTAGATAAAGGACAAGTCCGCCCAAACACAGAGATAAGAGATGTATGTCTATGTTTAACTAAGTCAGCGGTTAAAGCACAACAGAAAACGTTCCAGAATGTTATGAATCAGGCATCATGACTGAAAAAAGGCCATTACATTTTCAGCCATAATTTAAATTATTATTAATAAATGTGCACAACTATTTTCTACTTTTACAGCAATTTGGCTCAAATGTGTAGAAACTGTTCCGTTTTTGGTGGATCAGGAGAGAAATAGTTAGTGAGCAAGCTAATGGATAGTAAAACCTGATCACTGCATTTTATCTTAAACTCGATCAGGTTTTAGCCAATCCCAGTACTAAGATGAGACGGGAAGCTCTGAACACGAAGCATTAAAACCAGGATGTGATGTGTAGACTTACTTTAATGTAATCTGATGAGTCTGGCTCAAACTGGACCAGACACAGGTCTAACACATCCTCATGGCGGTCCTGAGAAAACACAAACTAACCCAAATAACAAAAATGAATAATGCAATTCAAGGATACTCTCTGCATACAAAAATACCTTTTGTTATTCTTTTTTATAGCGGGCCACAAATGTGCCTGTGTTTGCTCAAACGGTCAGAAACAGACTCCATGAGGGTGGTATGAGGGCCTGGATCATTCAGCATCTTGATGCAAAGCCTGAAGGACCTTAGCGTCCTCAGTACAGTCTACTCTGTCCCTTCTTGTTGATGGCCAGTCCAGTCTGTTGTCCAGGTCGACACAGAGGTATCTATATTCTTCGACCACCCCCACTTCCTCTCCCATGACGCAAATTGAGTTTGATCTATTCCTGTTTCTTCTGACGTCTACAATCATCTCCTTTGTTTTGTCCATTTCCAAGATTAGGTGATTGTTCACACACCATGCCACAAAGCGTTCCACCAGCTCTCTGTACTCTTGACCATCTCCGATATACCCAGCGACTACAGTCATCTGAATATTTCTGCAGATGATGGTCTCTGATTTGTACTGGAAGTCTGAAGTGTACAGAGTGAAAAGGAACAGTGAGAGTACCGTCCCGTGGTGCTCCTGTGTTGCTGACCACCTGGTCAAACAAGCTGAGGTCTGTTTGTCAGGTAGTAGTCATTAATCCAGGTGATTGTTGAAGCATCCACCTGTGTCTTCTGGAGTTTTTGACATAGCAAATCAGGCTGAATGGTGTTAAATGCACTGGAGAAATCAAAGAACATGATCCTCACATAGTCAAGATGATAGTGGGTTTGTTGAGACTAGTGTTGTCACGGGACCAAAATTTCAGTATTTGGCACCGGTACCAGTGAAAATCCACGATTCTCGGTACCAATTTTGGTACCAAACAAAAATTTAATTAGTTTGAATGCTTGGAAAGCATTCAAAGTATTGAGTTCCTCCTCCTCCATTTTTCAGTTTCCGTACATTTTTTGGCATCTAACTAGTGCCACAATTTTTACACTATTTACACAAATTTGGTATCAAACCGTTCAGGTCATTCCGGGAATGACTTTTGGTATTACAGTTTTTTTCGATTGCTAAAACTCAAAAAGCAAAATTGAGGCACGATTTTCACAACCTCTACTTCTGTTCCCAATCGCTTGACTCAATTTATCACTACTCAAGATATCCTTATCATATTAGAACTCTGATTTTCCTCCTTTACACTCTGATGTCAATTTCACATTCCCTTGCTGTCAAAACACAGCACACAATTATCAGGTTTACACACACTTCTCACATAAATCCTCAAAGCTTCAATCAACAACACACAAATATTCAAATCTCTAAACTTTCGGGTCTGGCGAGCAATTTGCAATCAGGGACTGCAGCATAAAAGGAGGCTTGACGCTCTGTTGTGTTTGATGAGCAATGGAGAACAGAGACAACAGACAACAGAGAAGGAGAGGGGTACGTATGGGAGTAGTAGTAGTAGGAGGAGGACGGGGAAGGGGAGGAGGAGGAGGAGGATAACAAGGAGAAGCAAGGGAACGAAGAAGAAGAATCCAGATCTCCAATGAGATTCGTGCCACAGTATTGGACCATGTGCCCAGGTGCATAAGTGGTTTCAGGACCACCCACGGTTTTCCGTTTTATACCTTCCACCTTATTCCCCCTTCCTCAATCCCATTGAGGAGTTTTTTCAGCTTGGAGGTGGAAGGTGTACGAAAGGAATCCACAGAGCCAGGTCCCACTGCTTCAAGCCATGGAGGAGGCTTGTGGAGATGTGGCCTTTGAGGCCTGTCAGGGCTTCATGAGGCACTCGAGATGGTACTTCCAGCGCTGTTTGGACCAGGAGGACATCGCATGTAATGTTGACGAGGCCCTTTGGCCAGACAGAGACCAGAAGCATGATGCCCCATGAATATACTTGAATGGGAGAGGGGTGGGGGGGTTTAAAAATAAAGTGTTTTGTCTCTAAATGTGTGTGTCTAATGATTGTCTATGAGAGAAGTGGGCATTGTAATAGATTCAGTGTGTTCCATTTCTCTAATTGTGTTTTCAGTTTTGCTCTTCAGTGTTCTTTCCATGCTTGGTAGTGTTCTGCCAAATGCTACTTGTGTTTATTCAATGAATGGTATGTGTGTGTCATGTGAAAATATTTTGTTAACATGTTACGAGATTTGATGGCAGAGTTGTTTTGCAAAGGGATGCCAGGGTTTAGCAATTTGTGTGTGATGTTTGGGGTTTTGTGTTTGCAGTTTTGAAAGAAACGTATAGTTTCGACAAACGCGTTTTAGCAATCGAAAAAAACTAATATACAGGAAAAAAATACTTGTGTCAACCTCAGTTTCATTTATCTTCTCTTTACTGTGAGTGATACATGTTCTGTCTCTTTTCTCTCCTTTTTGTTGATATTAAAGTTCCACCTTAATGCTGCAAACCTGACTGTGAGTCTTCTGTGAGAAAAACTAAACAAAGATGTTTATTTTATGTTTTACTGGAACTCTGAATCTCCTCCAGCTGCAGCAGGTTTCTACCTTAAAGCTGCTTCAGGAAAAATCTGAGGGAGAATGGAGATGAAGTGTTCAGAAAATGCCAAAGTGTATGTGTTAAACCATCATAAATCATGTTATGTTCAAATCTGTGATGGAAAAACAAGAGAGATTTATCTTCACTTGTCACTAAAACATCATCAGATCTTGTTTGTTCCATCCAGCACATTGATGTTGTGGTGGACTTTAACATCTGTCTGGTTCTGGATCTGGTCTGACAGAGTTTAGCTCTGACCCAACAGGAACAACCTAAACTCCTCAGAAAGGATCAGCCAGCACTGACTCAGACGTCTTTAAGACCTGACATTTTACAGAAGATGAAGCTGCTTCNCCAAAATTTCAGTATTTGGCACCGGAACCAGTGGAAATCCACGATTCTCGGTACCAATTTTGGTACCAAACAAAAATTTAATTAGTTTGAATGCTTGGAAAGCATTCAAAGTATTGAGTTCCTCCTCCTCCATTTTTCAGTTTCCGTACATTTTTTGGCATCTAACTAGTGCCACAATTTTTACACTATTTACACAAATTTGGTATCAAACCGTTCAGCTCGTTCAGGTCATTCCAGGAATGACTTTTGGTATTGATATCTTCAACCGTTTCCGAGATATTCAGCTTTTTCTGCGATTTTTCAGCCCATTGAAATGAATGGCAAATCCTTCAAATCGCTCAATTTTTCACAAAATCCATTCAGCTCTTTGAACTTTAACTACTTCAACATACTTCAACCTAGAGACTTCATTCAACTTTTA
>SSNS01000332.1:676970-690493 GCA_006937985.1 Aphyosemion australe
TGATTGTTGGTTTTGTGTGTGTCTGCTAGGGTCTGAAAATGTGTCCTAGATGGATGTCCGACATTACCGGTCTATCATTATATCAGCCGATAAGAATTCGAATGTAATATTGGAATATTTTAGTTTATTTGGCACAACTTGTGAAGTAGAAATTTGCCCAGTGTAGTGAACATACGCTGTCCTCACAGCATGTAGCAGGGCTGCCAACTCTCAGTCATGGGGCGGGATCTACGGTTGTCTTTCAAACTGTCTCCCGCATGCTATTGGAAAACAAACAACGTAGGGCTGGATGATATAGAGAAAAAGCTTATCAATAAAAAAATTCATATTGATCAATGTTAATAATTATTAAAAACTATATAAAAATGTAGAAAAAATATTTCAAGTGCAGCCCTGGCCATTTTATGTCATTACCTTATGATAAAACACGTTGTTACCAGACTTGTTTTTTTATCAATTCTCTGCAAATTTTGCAAACCACCATTGTTTGTTTTTTGTCAGACTTGTAAAAAAAATATTGCCACACTGGTGAACTGTAACCTTTTTTCAGGACAATTTCCTCCTCCTGTCCTTGCTGCAACATCATGTTTAAGTTACATTTAGGTTTGAGAGGGCAGGGCTTGAACAGAGCGTGTCTGGGTCTGTTTTTTTGATTGGTCGGGAGTAAGTAACGACTAGTATGAAGCTACCAATTAGGCTAAAATGGAAAAAGAAATTAAACTTTTAATTGACGTTTTTATTGATCTATTTTTTTCTATTGAACCATACATTTATCGGTCAATATTTATCATTATTGAATTATTGTCCAGCCCTAAAACAATATGATGCACTCACCGCTATGGATGTCAGTCAACCATATAATGTCCAAGAAGATGCAAATACATCATTTTTCTAAATAAAGGACTTAAGTACCTCTATCTGCTCTTGACTCAAAGAAAAGCCCAAATCTAAAAAGACCAAAGTTGATGCCAAAGCCATTTCAAACGAGCTGCTGTAGTCTTAGTTTTGCTCAGACACACTAGCGTCCCACCCACCAAACAAATAGAGCACTGTGATTGGACTGGCACCAGACTGGGGCTGCAGAGGTTCCAATGAAGCATGGCTAGACCGACATGCAGTGCAAAATAATTTTGCTTCAGAAAATGACGGTCTAGATTTCTAGGCTAGGCATTTGCATCGTTCTAATTAACCTAATGTGTGAGGGAGAAAATGGGTAGATAGCTGCAGCCACAGTCATTTATTACATTCCTCCTATCCATAATGCTATTTTAGATACTGAAATTTTAATCAAGTTTCTCCTTGTAAGAAATTTTGTTTCTGCTTTCAGCAATGTCCACTCCAGATAGGAAGAAGGTATTTGTGGATTGGAGGTGCTGCAAAACCAATACACATGAATGGGATATGTGACATAATTTGGAAGAATTAAGATATCTGAAGTGTTCATTGTGGAAGTAAGAATGTTATTATGGGTATCTGGAATGTTAATTTTTACTAGCAACAATAGATTCATGAGGCGACTGACATCACAAACTATCTTGTGCTGCAGGCCTCATTATACTATGAGCTAAATGAAAGTGTTCAAAAGCCTAGAATAAAAGAATATACTATGTGTTACCTAATAAAACAGGTTTGGTTTATATTTGTATTCTTTTACTAAAAGTGGGCCAAACTAAAATGAATTCAGACCTAAAGACAGTCAAAGGTAGATGGAACTTATCCGTATGTTGGATTTTTCAGAAGAGACAGGTGACCGTGTGAGTCCTGAGGGACGACAGCAGAAGTAGACAGAGACGAAGACAATGAAGCATTAAAACAGAGGACTTGATCCTGAGAAAGTTCTGATGTGCTGAGATGCTTCTGGAGACGAGGATTTCACTGGCATTTGATTAAAAATAACATTTATGCCAAAATCTGTGTGGTGGGTAAATCAGTATTTGATGCACTACTTCAGGTCATTTCAGTGAGTCTTTATGGATGAGCTCGGGTACCTTGGTTAAGTTATGTGCCTGACCCATAACGGGAAGGTTGCAGGTTCACGTCCCACTTAGTCTGTCACAGCCGTTGTGTCCTTGGGCAAGGCACTCAACCCACCTTGTCTGCTGGTGGTGGTCGGAGGGACCAGTAATGCCTGTGTGCTTCTCCTCTGTCAGTGAGCCCCAGACCATCAGTGTGTCAATGTGTGCATGTGAATGGATGAGTCACTGTTATCTTGTAAAGCGCCTTGGGGGGATCGTAGGACTCTAGAAGGCGCTATATAAATAGGCCATTTATCATTTCCCTGATATGTCACTGTCCATGGATTTACTCACGAGTGCATACAAAAACGTTCATATACGCATACAAGTCACTTTAGTTTGAAATAAATACATTTGAATTCAGTTTTGGTCTTCATTTAGGACTCGACTTTAGCATCAGTGTGCCTGGGACAGTGGATGGTGGACCTTGTTGACTTGGTTGTGTCCTGTGTTGTTTAATACAAAGACTTGTGTCTTTATCACAGAGATAAACGACAACACAGCGAGAAGTAAAGGAGTTTTTCTTATAGGCGTTGCTTAACATTTGATCTATGTTTGACCACATACACTTATGGTTTTGTTTATGAATAGTATATTAAAAAAATTGTTATGAACAATACTTAGTATTATAATAAATTGTATTAAGGATTGAAAATAATGAAATTGGAGGCCTTACATAAACAAAAAAAGCATGACTAAAGATTTATTATTATTATTATTATTAGTAGTAGTAGTAGTAGTATTATTATTCAAACTTTATTTCAGAGACAATACGGTCCATAGTATAAATAGTAAAAGAGTAAACAGATGACAGAAGATTAAAAGAAATAAAAGCATAAGAATCAAACATTACATGATTAAAAACATAATTGTTATTATTGTATTATTATTATTATTATTATTATTATTATTATTATTATTATTAATGATAATAAAGATAACAAGTAATAGAAAGATAAAATAAAAATAGTCTTCATCATACGTTGGTCACCAGGTGGCGCTATGCAACCAGCTGACCAACCCTTCCATTATCTGCCTTCACCAGGATGATTCATCCTCTCACTGAGAACAGTGGAAACATCACAGGAATAAAACATCTCCACTTCAAACTGGAGGTTTGCATCAGCAAAGGAGCCATTTGTCTTTATCTCTTTTGTGGCTTTGCTTTCCGTAGCCAACAGACATTCCTGCCTTGTCATTTCAGCGTGTTCTTGAATTAGCTGATAGTCTGTCTGGGTGATAAGTTAAATATTCTTCTGCAAAGAAAAACATATAACAGGTTTTTTTTCTCAAATGTAAAGATAGCTCTCTAAATGTGCTTGTGTTAAACTTTGTCCTCATTTAATACCAAAAATATGCCTTTATGAGTTAAATAACTGTTACCAATTATTATCATTAGAACAGTCCTGTTGTTTACTTTTGAAAAATGCTTGTGTTTATGAAGTATTTTTGATTTTGTAACGATGAAAAATCAACAGTCTTTAAATATCACAGACAATGTTTTAAATGTTTATCTTAAACCCAAACTACACATTTGTCTTGTGTCCTGCTGCAGAACTTAATATTTAAAATGAGTAACAACAAAAGGAATCAGCTACTTTTCACAAATTAAAATTCTCTGTAGGAAAAGTCAGCGTTAATTATGAATGCAGATGTAGAAATTCTGCAATATTTAAAATGTTTATTAAACTTTTAATCATTCAGATAAACATTATAAAAAGCAAAAGAAAAGCCATTAAATAAATTCATGGAGACCATTTAAAAGGCAGAGTCAGAGCTGGTCAGGCTGCTACTGAGTAAATCCTGACCCGTATGTATCAGCCCTGACCCGAAGCCCGGCAGCAAGAGCTGAGGAGGAAGAGTCAGCAGCTTCTCAAACACATCCATGTAAAACAGTCCTTAAAGCCAACAGAGCTGTAATAAAACTAAACATCAACATCCAGTTAAAATGATTATAACATCAACAGTACTGGAATACTCACAACTATTATTTAAATTCTTTATAAAACTAAATGACATTATTATGGTTCCAAACTGTTTAAAGTACTTTATCTAAAAAATTAAACATTCTAAACTCTTAAAATTACATAAAAATTCAGGCATTTTTTTTTACACAAAGATTTCAAACATCTGTAAAAACCCAGATGTTTGCTTCTGCATGGCTAGGGTTTGGAACTTTATCTAAAAAATAAATATATTTATAACAGATTGAATTGAGCATCCATGAAAATGTAAAGTGATGTAAGGAGACACAGGTTTCTGCAGCATTTATTAAAGTGTGACTGTAAAAGCAGGTCACTCTGAAACCATGCTCACGTCCATCAAAACCCAGTTTCTCCACATCACACAACCTCTAACCACATGTGCTGGTCACAAAGTCGTCCCTCTGAGTCCCCAGGCTCTCCCCCATCTCTCCCACTCATCTGCAGTCAGATTTAGATATTAGGTGGACAGATGGAGGTGTGGCTCGCTGTGTAATGAGGTGAGCAGTGGCAGCGAGCCCGGAGGCCCAGACACCGGCGCAACGACGTGTGGATTGAGATGTAGCAGGCCCCTGAGCGACCAGATGTACCCAGCTGTCACGCTGCTGACAGAAAGTAATCCTGCAGCCACAGCAACCACGAGAAAGAGAAAACGGACCGGATCAGGAGTTTCAGCCCACTGCAAACGAGTTTTTAAGACTGAGACATCTATCCATCTATTTCTGTCTCATTAGGCATAAAAACACGCTTTTATTCTGTCTGCCTCGTTGTGTTTAGCTGTTAGCACACAGGCTCACTTATACGTTCAGATCCAGTCAAAAAGGCCTTTCTGAAGCGCCGCTGCAGCCAGCGTCAAAAGGCTGAGTGTAAGAATGTGTGTCAGCCAAACTGGGAGCAGCAGGAAGCGGAGGGCTGAAACCTGAGTGTGGAGGGGGGTGAATCAGCAGAGAGGTGATGCAGGGGGTGCAGGAGCCAGGCAGGGTGGTGGAGGTGGTGGTAGTGGGGCACACTGGGAATGACTCGCCACATATGTTTATTTAGCTTTCTGCACGGTCAACAGAGAGCAGGTTCAGAGTCGGGTGAAACGGAAAGGTGTGTGTNTTATTATTCAAACTTTATTTCAGAGACAATACGGTCCATAGTATAAATAGTAAAAGAGTACACAGATGACAGAAGATTAAAAGAAATAAAAGCATAAGAATCAAACATTACATGATTAAAAACATAATTGTTATTATTGTATTATTATTATTATTATTATTATTATTATTATTATTATTATTATTATTATTCAAACTTTATTTCAGAGACAATACGGTCCATAGTATAAATAGTAAAAGAGTACACAGATGACAGAAGATTAAAAGAAATAAAAGCATAAGAATCAAACATTACATGATTAAAAACATAATTGTTATTATTGTATTATTATTATTATTATTATTATTATTAATAATAATAATGATAATAAAGATAACAAGTAATAGAAAGATAAAATAAAAATAGTCTTCATCATACGTTGGTNGAGAGAGAGAGAGAGAGAGAGAGAGACAGACAGACAGAAAATGGGAAGAGGATGTCTGTTAAACTACCAACAAGTCAGAAATAAGGGAAAGTGAGTGACGATGAGGGAACATTTTACTTTAAAAATTCAGATATTTTCAGCACAAGTTTCATCATCTTTTCCTTTCTAAGAATTCAATCTTCAGAGAGTTTTTCAACTTTTAAATAAAGATTTTGACTTTAATTTGTTAGCCGTGAGGGTGAATGAGTGACTTTTGAGGCAGAGGACGTTTGATGAGAGAAAAACAAGTCCAGCAGCTAAAATTTTCCCCCAAAAGAAAAATACAGCAGTTTACAGCCTCGTTTCCAAATCATTTAAAATGTATAATAAAGCAAAAACACTGCAACACAAGGTTAAGCGTTTGTTTTTCATTGTGTTTTGATTACATCTGATATTGACTTTTCTGGTATTAATGAAGATTTCACTGAGTAAGTTCCTCTAATGAGAAGAAAATCATCTTTAAGAAAATAAAAATAAAGTCATTTTCTGGACCTTCTATAATCGACTCCATTTTAATTCAAATGCAATATTATATTATATTATATTATATTATATTATATTATATTATATTATATTATATTATATTATATTATATTATATTATATTATATTATATTATATTATATTATATTTAGGGGTGGGTCCCGATTAAAAAAAATAATCTAATTAATCTGAGGCTTTGTAACTAATTAATCTTGATTAATCACATTTTAATTGTTCAAGAATATTTGCCTTGAAAGCTATTTTTTTATTAAAAATAATGAGATAGAGAATCAAACAATAGACCATTATTATTATTATTGTAAACTCGAGCTTTTTTAATAAAGAAAAATACTTTTAAATTGTATTTCAATTCATAACAGGAGAAAAAAATATAAATATTCATATATATATATATATGTATATATGTATGTATGACTGGCAATAATAGAACAGACCTAAAAGTACAATACTATTTTAAGTACATTTTGATTCTGGTATTGTCTTTAAAATAATAATAATAATAATAATAATAATAATAATAATAATAATAATAATAATAATAATAATAATAATAATAATAATAATAATAATGGGTTGGATTTAGCATCATTAGAGACAGAAATGAAGGCAAAAACACATGAAGAGGGATTTCTGATCACTCATTTGATTGTAGTTTTAGTTGTGTTTGGAGCACATTAAAAAGGTTTACATGGTCTTGTAGCCAAGGTTCTGAGCTTTCTTTAGAGGTGCAGCTTGACTAGATTGGTATTTAGGGCATGTATTTTGCTGCTAAACTTCAACATCCCCCAATTAAGGGACCCTTGGGCTTAAAGAGTTAAATGTGTTAATTTTTAATGCATTACTTTTTTTCTGATTAATTAATCATAATTAACGCGTTAAATTCCCACCCCTAATTATATTATATTATATTATATTATATTATATTATATTATATTATATTATATTATATTATATTATATTATATTATATTATATTATATTATTTTTTATTATATTATATTATATTATATTATATTATATTATATTATATTATATTATATTAAATATATAACAGAAAAGGAAACAAAGCAAAAGTTTGTTACATTAAGAATAGAGCTTCATTCTTAATTTATACATAAACTAGAATTCTCCAAATGTATCTAGTCATAATCCACGTTAATCCAGACAGATCCAAATCTAAAACATGCAGTTTTGTCGTTATTTGGTTAATAACAAGAGCAACTGCAAATATTACAGTACAGTGAGTGTAAAAATATACATAAACCTAAATTTTTAAAACTACTACTATTCTAGCCTGGAAATGTAAATGTATACCTGCAGAGCTCCTGCTGTGGTTGCTCCAGATGTCTAAGCTGTACACACACAAAAAAATCATTAAATAGACATAAAGTAAAAATCCAATATTTCCATCCAGTGTTGCATTAATGTGTCACCAAGATCTTGCATTGATGATGGTAGAGTCTGACCGCTGCACAAAGCCTTCTCCAGCACATCCCAAAGATTCTCAATGGGGTTCAGGTCTGGACTCTGTGGTGGCCAATCCATGTGTGAAAATGATGTCTCATGCTCCCTGAACCACTCTTTCACTATTTGAGCCCGATGAATCCTGGCATTGTCATCTTGGAATATGGCCGTGCCGTCAGGGAAGAACACATCCATTGATGGAATAACCTGGTCACTCAGTATATTCAGGTAGTCAGCTGACCTCATTCTTGGAGATGGACCAGATTTTAGGTAGAAACACATATGAAACATGAAAATGTTCCATAAATGTAATATAAGAAACTTAGGTCGTGTGTGTGTGTGTGTGTGTGTGTGTGTGTGTGTGTGTGTGTGTGTGTGTGTGTGTGTGTGTGTGTTTCATGCACCTGTGCGTGAGCTGTTGTGGCTTTGGGAGTGGACACTCAAGGCCGGTCCTCTCCTCCTCCTCCTCTCTTTCTTTGAAGAGCTATGAGGATAGGAGAGGAGAGGAGCAGACAGAAGGTCAGAGGAGATAGGAGGATTGAGGGGGAGATGAGGGAGAAAGTGGGGGAGGCAGGGCAGCAGAGGGCACAGTGACATTACCTCCAAGGACCTGGGCAGCCTCCCTCTGACACGGGCGGATAATTCACAGAACCGAGTACAGAGAAAGGTGGTTGGATGTGATAATAAGTGAAACAAGAAGTCTGTGAACCCAAGTCAAGGTTGTTTCAGCTGATTTATGGATCTCAACCTGCAACATTTCAGCAGAAGGTTGTTACATTGTTACATTTTCAGCTAAAACTGAAAAATTTAGTTTTCTTTAATAGTGAGACATTGATGCGACATTTACAGCTGTGTGTGTGTGTGTGTGTGTTTGCGTGAGTGTGTGGTTGCATGAATGTGTGTGTGTGTGTGTTTGCGTGAGTGTGTGTTTGCATGAGTGTGTGTCTGTCTGTGTGTGTGTGTGTGAGGGGTCAGAGGGAACCAGAGCTGGAGGTCTGAACGCTGATGGCAGCAGAGTTCACCTGCACCTCCTCTGACCTCCATCCATGTGTTTCTGTTCACTGGTTCCAGCTTCCCAGAAGGAGCAGCGTGCACATGTGGATGCACCACACATTATACGTGTTTTATAACAAAAGGCAGGAACACGGATGTTTGGAGAACCGATGCAGCCGTGAATAAAAAAGTCAGATTTGCTCGATCGCTCCACACCAAATGCTCCAGTTTGACACCAGAAATAAAAATACGTCTCTGAAGGAAGTTTAAAAATTCACACACATTTGAGTGTTTTCTGCTCCGATAGTATTTAAAGTCTTCAAAGGTAAATAAAAAACTAGGAAATTATTAACAATAAGCAGCAATGATTTAATTTCTGACTTTTTTCTAAAAGGTTTTCATGAAGAAACTATTTCAGATCATGACTGTGACACGGGTTCAAATATGAAACAAGAAAAGAAACGTTAATAAATTTATATTATTAAGTACGTGCATGCTTCATAATATATATTTTATTAGTTAAGGATCGCTCAGACAGAAGAATGCTATGATAACACTTTTTATGTGTGGGTCCATGTCATGGGTCAACCTGGGTCAGTTTATATAAAAATAAACTAGATGATAGATAGATAGATAGATAGATAGATAGATAGATAGATAGATAGATAGATAGATAGATAGATAGATAGATAGATAGATAGATAGATAGATAGATAGATAGATAGATAGATAGTTAGTTAGTTAGTTAGTTAGTTAGTTAGTTAGTTAGTTAGTTAGTTAGTTAGTTAGTTGGTTCTGGGGCTGACCGAGTGAGGGCTGCCATTCCAAATGTAGTTATTTAATTGAAAAACAGGAAAATTCTAAAATGTCAACAAAAAGATAAACATAAACAGAGGAAAACACTCTGCTGCTGATTGAAGCCCAAACCAAACACCTGACTTTCTCAGCTCACGTCCAGCTGATAAACATAAAGGTGTGTTTGGTGCAGCAACAGTCTCAGAGTTATGGAGGACAGATGTGAGAAATCCATCTGTTGTTGGAAATAAATTACTGATAAGACAAGTTCTATATATTTAACCATCCTGCTGTCCTATTGGGTGACCCCTCCAGGACAGGGGATGGTTGAGCAGGGTTGATGGGTAATCTCTTGGGGTCTTTGTGGCAGGGGTGGATGGTGCTCACTCCTCAATAATCAAAAGAAAAAACACACCTGGGGTCCACCTGACCCCTCTAGAAACGCGGGAGGGTTAAAAACTTTATATGTGAGACGTGAAATATTCAGGATCAAAATACAAATCAAGTTATTTTTCAGCCAAGTGAGGAAAACAAGGCAGGTCGTTTGTTCATGAGGCCTCAGTGATTGGATGTGAGTCCTGTTTGGTTTGGATCAGAAGAAAAGCTGCATCTCATCTGCAAAGCGTGTTAAATAGCCATAATAGTGTTGGAGCCGAGGACGGGGCCTTGCAGCACCCCCGCATCCTCACTCTGTTATTTTTATAATTCAATATGGGTGTGGAGGTGACAGGGGGAGCGTGGCACTGATAAGGTAGCTAATACCCAGCTTTTCAATAGGTCAAGGGTCAGCTCTGCTGGACTGCTGCTAGCTGGGGTGTTGTGTGTGTCTGGGGAAAATCAGAGAGGAGATGTGTGTGTGTGTGGGGGGGGGGTCTTATTTTATCTGATATTTAACTAAACCTGAGAATTTCTAGAAAGATAAAGAAAAGCTTTCCGTCGGTGTCGGAGACCAGAATCAGAGTCCCGTAGGAAGAGGAAATCCAGAGGGATCAGTCCTCTGATCCGCCCCAGCACTCAGACACACTAACACACACATGTTAACACACACATTTGCTACCACTAAATCAGCCTGTTGATTGAGACGGCCGCTAATTTTAGACCCCGGCTCCCAAACAGAAGCCCTTGTTCTGTATGTCCGAGTCCCGTTGGGAAGAGGAGGAAGAGACGGTGATTAATAACTGTCATGGCTGTCACGGCACAGTTACGCACAGAGAGGAGGTTTCCGTGGCGCTGGCGGGGGGGAAATGGAGTTACACGCAAGATGCTAACAGCTCCTGTTGTTGTTGTGCAGGGAGGAGGAGGGTGCAGCATTTTCATTCCCTTAGCTGCTGTTTAATTTATTATTATCTGACGCTTGAAGGTATTCATAGAAGTTACAGAAACCATGTGCATCTGTTTGGTGTTCCCACTTCCTTCATCTGTCAGAGTCTCAGACATCCTGCCACTAGAGGGCGTCAGGTCAGAGCGCTAAGGGCGACAACAGTATGAGTCAAATACTCCATAATGTGTAAAATATAGTCTTTGACATAATCTAAACTAGCTACATTTTATTTTAAGAGATGTTCTTTATTTTGCTCTAAGACATTCAAAACACCCATCAGGGCTAGCGTTGTCATAGCACCTACACGCTGCCTGGAGAAACAAACAAGATCACTTAGAGGGGATCTTTTATTATTATTTTTAATGTTAAAATAACAAAAACATTCGGTTCTTAGTAGGAATATGATTATATAAAATGTTTAATTATCTGTAAATCAGATGTTTTACATGTGATTAATGTGATTCACATGTAGATCTACAAAAGTAAACAGGTTTATTTAGTTTTTGCTTTTTCAACTATACCCTTTGCTGCAAAAACTACAGTCAAGCCTTGGCAGCAGCTGACGAGTCTCTGATCCCAGTGGAGGACTTGTGTCCCGCTCTTCTCTGCAGAACCGTCTGAATTCAGACACATCAGAGGGTTTTCCAGCAGGAACGGTCCGTTGAAGGTCAAAGGTCAGACGTTCTCCTGCTGGAGAGCAGAATTCATGGTTCCATCAGTTCCAGCAGGTGGTCCAGGTCCTGAAGCAGCAGAGCAGCCCCAGACCATCACACTACCACCACCATGTTTTAGTGTTAGTTTGACTCCAGATGGAACGGGACGCACACCTTCCAGATGCTGCTGCTCTGGTCTCTGCTGGAACAGATTATTTTTCTAAAAGTCTTGAGGATCATTAAAGCTGCAACTGCAAATCAGCAAGACTAATTAGCTTAAATCATTTTTTTCATGCCTCTTAACAACATTCTAACATAGTATAGCTATACATATGTTGTGGAGATTTAAAAAAATGAAAAACATTAATAAAGTCGTTCTCTCGCATTTGTCTAAAAACCTCCGCCAATAACACGGCTTAGTCCGAAACCATCCGGTTGTCGGTCTCACCGAACCGCCGCACTTCCCTGGGTCCTCCACTCGTTCCACACTCACGTATTTAGCAACAGAACACCACTAGTGTGAGAGGTTCTCCGCTCAATAATAGCAGAGAAGGAGAAACGGCCAGCTGCTACCACTTCAACTTTAGGACAAACTACCAGAGTCCCAAAAAGAAAAACACCATTTGAAGTCACGGACAACAAAAGACGTTTGGACCTAGAAAACAGAGACTGGTGTTTAGCGCTGTCTCAATTCCCTCTGGAAATGCAGGTTCTGTGTGAGACGGATGTGGCCTAGGGATGATAGCCAACAGGAGAGTTCTATGACCATGTTAGTGTTTAAGTGCTGCTGTGACAAGTGAATTTCCCCACTGTGGGATCAATAAAGTCTATTCTATTCTAAAAGCTAGCTTGTTTTACAGATTTGCCACAGCAGCTTTAAATGCTGCCTTGGCTGCTGCTGATAGTTGCAGCACCTCCATCAGTGCACCCAGGGCAGCTGTGGCTACAATGTGGCTCATCACAGCCAGAGTGTGAATGTGTGTCCATGGGTGAATGACTGTTGTGTTGTAAAGTACCTTGGGGGGTTCTCTGACTCTAGCTGGCAATATATAAATACAGGAGATTTACCATTTACCATGAGTTTTTCCTTTAGGATTTGCCAGGAAATTGGCTGCTAAACCTTTGCTAACCTGGTTAGACATCAGCACTGCTCTCTTAGGGGTCCTAAACGTGAGAGAACATCACTTCACAAAATGTTGCTTTAAAACGTTATAGAATATAAATCAGTGATATTAGTCATCAGGAGAAGGTTTTAAATGGGTCTAGTGAGCAGAGGCTATAAAAGTTTTAATGTGTGTTTCATACCTTTTCACACACACACACACCCTACACCCATGTGTTAAATTGCCTGTCAGTGCTAGAAGGGTTTAATCTTAATTAGCAGCTAACATTAGAAATGTTTGGACATGTCTGTCAGCACTAATCACTTGGTTGCAGTTGACCTTGTTACTTTAACTGATTACCCTGTTAGCAGCTGCTCAGTCTGCAGCAGGTAAACTGATGGAAACACACACACACACACACACACACACACACACACACACACACCGTGTGTGTTCATCTGTGAGTAATCTCTGCCTGACCAGTTTAGAGCATCCCTACAGAATCCTTTAATGTGGCTCACACACCCTCCTTCTTCTCTCTCTGGCTATAGTTTAGCGGTCTGCGTGGGTCTGCCCGGTTGAGATGACCTCAGTGCTGATGGTCAGCTGCCAAAGCAACTAGTCAGCCTCTGAATGGTCACATGACCTGGGTCACATGACCCAGGGAAGGCAGCCGATGCCCCCGTTTGCCTCTTCATGCAGTGGGAAAACATTCCAACAGCTGGCCTCAGACACCTCCAGGAACATCTGCAGTGTCCTCCACTGGTGAGAACCTCCCACCCCCACAGCTTCAGAACACAGCCTGATCTGGATAATAGGATCATGAACTGAAAGGCTACGTTTACCTGGGCTTTCTGTCCCAGACTTCATTGTGAAACTTTGATGGAGAGCTTAAAGATTTTAGAGCTTATTATCATATTAATCTGGAACACTGTAGAGCTTGTGTATGTGTGTGTGTGTGTGTGTGTGTGTGCGTGCGTGCGTGTGTGTGTGCGCGTGTGTGTGCGTGCGTGTGTGTGTGCGCGTGTGTGTGCGTGCGTGTGTGTGTGCGTGTGTGTGTCTGTGCGTATGTGCACGTGTGCGTGTTTGCATGTATGTGTGTGTGTATGTGTGTGTGTGTGTGTGTGCGTG
>SSNS01000333.1:4672-110088 GCA_006937985.1 Aphyosemion australe
CTCATTGTTCTTGTTTTTAAAATTCCTGGAGCGCAGATGGACCAGACTGGTGCAGATTTCACATCCCACAGGCCTCATGGGTTGATTCATGACTGCAGTTATCTGATCTGCATTATTTATGAGGCTTTTTTCCATTTGTGTTTCCAGACATTGTCTTTGTCTTTTTTTACGGTTTAACCTCTTCACACCTGCATCCCATCAGCTCATTCGCTCTCCTGGTTCTTTTTTTTTTCTTTATTCTTTTGATTATTTGAAACATGCAATATACATAGGCAACTTAAATGTGATATTATAATCTTTTTTTGTTAAACACACACACACACACACACAAAAGAAAAGATAAGTACATAAATCAAAGAAAGAAAAGAAAACAAAATACCAGGGGTGACCTTTACCATTTTTTCTTAAATATTCTGACTCCAGATCAGGCTTGGTTTTCTATTCTTTGTACTACATGAGAGCCATTTCTTCTAATACGCTATGAATCTATCTTGTTTCTGATTTAGCGATGCTGTCATCTCTTCCATTTTAAAAATATTCATTGTTATATCCCACCACATTGATATGGTGGGAATATCCTCAGAAAGCCATTTTTTATACATTTCCTGCTTGCCACTAACATAATGCTGCATAAATATTTATCATTCATGCGGAGACATCCTAAACATACTGTAGTTCTCGTTTCAAAATGAATTAAATGTTTAAAGATATCCTGCAGTAATCTGTGAACATTAATCCAAAACTGCCCAATATATTGACAGGGACCACATGATATGGGAATGGTCTGTGAATTGTTCTCCACAATTTCTCTCCTGGTTCTCAGTCTGTAATCACCTCTTCCAGTATAGTTTTATAATCAGACCATTCCCTTCTCTTTGCCTTTCCTCTGTGCCGTGGTTCTCCACCTTTTCTGTCCTTATGTCTCAAGTATAATATACTTTCACTCCAGTACAAAAGTGGCATTAATTTAACGTTACATAAGGATGGGGAAGATCAAATGTTTTTGAGAATAAGTTACTTCCTTTTTCAGAAATGTGATTGAATTCATGTCATTGTTTGCCTTTTATGTTTGTCTTATTTTTATTTCGCTGCAATTATTTGTATCGTTATAATTATTTTTGTTTACAATACTAAGAAATGGATATGCATTTTCAGAATAAACTGCATTACAATTAGCCACCAACCTCATCTAGAGCTGCCTCACATTTCTCACACTTTAGGGTGAATGGAAACTAAGTTTGAGTAGGAAAAGTGTGGAGCGCCTTCTCCAGGTCAGGGACGAGGTCCTGCCCCAAGTGGAGGAGTTGAAGTATCTCGGGGTCTTGTTCACGAGTGAGGGAAAGATGGAGTGTGAGATTGGTAGGCGGATTGGTGCTGCGTCAGTGATGCGGGTGTTTTACCGGTCTGTATTTATGAAGAGAGAGCTGAGCCAGAAGGCGAGATAGTGTGAGAAGCTCGGTCATCCGGGAGGGGCTCGGAGTAGATCCACTGCTCCTCCAGATTGAGAGGAGTCAGGTGAGGTGGCTCAGGCATCAAGTTAGGATGCCTCCTGGATGCCTCCCTGGTGAGGTTTTCCAGGCACGTCCAACCAGGAGGAGACCCATGACCCAGGACACGCTGGAGGGACTAGGTTTCTCAGTTGGCCAGGGAATGCCTTGGGATTCCCCCGGAAGAGCTGGCCCAAGTGGCTGGGGAGATGGAAGTCTGGGCCTCTCTCCTTAGGCTGCTGACCCCGCGACCTGACCCCGGAGAAGCAGAAGAGGATGGATGGATGGAAATAAGCTGAGAATGGTTCCAGACTGTTTTTTTTTAGCCAGGATCGGCACTGTTTGTTTCAGGATAAAATGTTTGCATTGTTCTTTGGAATGTGCTCAAAAGTCTAGCGATACGGGGCCGAAGTAGTTTGACTCACTAAAGGTAATTGTGAATTGTCCTGAAGGTTTTGAGATGCTTTGGAAACTTCCTCGTAAACGCCGTTTACAACCTGTCACCAACAGTTGCAGCCCAATGGGTTTATTTCTAGCGTTATCCGTTCTTTCACAATCTATTGTCGAAGCGTGAGCTGCAGAAGCATTTCTGGTTGGCGCATTGCTTTTTTTCACAGTAGCGTCCCAAAACGATCTCCTAATTCATTGATTTTCTGCTTCCTGATCACGTGATGTGTGACATACACGGATGAAGATCAGCTTTAGACATGTTTTTTCTCACGGTGCGGGGGCTTGTTCCGACACCCGCCCCGTAAAAAAAATGCAATTGACAACTAAAGTCATCAATGGCAGTGAATGAGTTAAACAAAAATCCTTCAATTATTCAAAAGCTTTTGTCTTTCCTCAACTGCTTTAATGCTCATCTTGTCATCCAGTTACTTACCTTTGACCGCTGTTTCATTTAAGCTGCTTCTTGCACCCAGATCACATTTGTCCCTTTAAACTTTGAGTTTGTTTGTGAAAGAGAGACATATTTCACCAGGATAATTTCTGGTTGTCTGAAGGGAATTTAAATCATAAGTTGAATGTTTTATATCCTGTTGTGAAGCATTTGATAAACTGTTGGTTTCCAAAAACAGAGGCCTATAGTTGAAGCCTTCAGAGCAAGATTTGATCTTTATTTT
Organism: Aphyosemion australe; assembly: GCA_006937985.1. Lineage (NCBI taxonomy): Eukaryota > Metazoa > Chordata > Actinopteri > Cyprinodontiformes > Nothobranchiidae > Aphyosemion > Aphyosemion australe. Next base: position 7,284 of record SSNS01000333.1, read on the forward strand.
TGACTGTTAGCCAGCACACATCACCTAATGAACACCACACGTTACAGAATTACATTGTGTGACTTGTAAATATTATTCTGACAGATACTGACATCTTCTCTCTGTGCATGTGTTGGCTAACAAGCTCTAACAAACACCAGAACAGATTGGTCTCGTTAGAAGCCGAGCTAAACAGAGAAAGACAATCACTCAACAAATTGCTGTTCCCACTGGCCGACGACACCATGGGAGTAGCAGAGCCGTAAATTGATTTGATTTGTCAAAGATTTTGCAAAAGCTGGTTTAAATTTTCAGTCGTGCTAATTTTCTCCATGCTTTTTTTTTAAGGAAGCCATGTGTGCAAACTGCATTTTTTTCAGCTTTTGGAACAGGTTAAGCCTTTTTAGTCAAATGATCTAAAGTCAAACAGACATCAAGACAACAACAACAGCCCCGTGGAAACATCTCTGAATTATCTGTCGATGTGTTTCGTGCTGCAGAAAGTTTAGCTTTGATCGAGATCTGAGGGTGAAGACACATGCTGCATGGGGTCATGTAGGGTAAAATCACCATTATCTTTTTGCTTTGTGAGATTTGTCTGTGTGTTCAACAACAAACCTGCAGACAGGCTCATCAGACCTGGTGCTCAGTTCAAATGATGAACAAATAAAAAAAAATTAAACTCAAAAACAAACATGGATGTAGCCTTCTTCCAAAAAATACACATCAAAATATTTAGTTTAGTTTAATGTTGCATCAATAATCTAAATTAGGAATATATTTTGTACAGAAATAATTACTTTTTCACTGAGTAATTACAAAATGTCACAAAGATTTAAGTCATGAAGGCGATCACAAGTTTTCACTGTGAATTCAGTGATTCATTATTCCTTTTAAAAAGAACTGGTCCCAAAAACAGACATGGGGCCTATCTACATTTGTCCAGATGTTTATTTAAACAAATAATTCCTTTTTTTTTTTTTTTTTTTAATTAATGAACATGTCCTGGTGCACATTTATAAAGAAACATTGAAATATTTTCACTGTGTCACCAGGTGGAAAGAGTACACATATTAACTACATGTTGACGTAGAGAGGAAGAACCTCCTTTTTAGAATGCTTTTAAAAATCTTAGTTTTTCTCACCTATAACTCAGTTTGTGTGTGAGAAAAAATTGTTTTTAGAAATATCTGAAGTAGTGTGGACAGAGGCTTAATTTACCGGCACAAAGTCAAGCAGTGACAGAGTAAACGACCAGAATAAAACACCTAATAAAAAACTTTAAATATTGTTCACCAGTCAGTGCCTTTATTCTAAACATTTAATAAGTGACAGTAATTGTGTTCTGAATACAGTCAGTTCAGTTATTGCTTTGTTTTTTTATTAAAATTATGACAAATGTAAAAAAAGATTGGTTTGAGAGACCCAGAACTGTATTTTTGCATCTGCAAAGTTAGCCCTAAAGAGTAATTAGCCTAATGGTTTGGGTGCTGAAACACAATTCTGGTGTGTTCTTTAAAAAAACAAATGAATAAAAATAACTGCGTGTGTGAGGGGGAATTGGCAAGCCAATGAATAATCATAAGAAAAGCCCTGACCAAGGACCGGGGTAAAAGCAAGTGACCATTTGGTTGAGTTATATAGTTTTTCCAAAAGCCCAAACTAAAATGATTTTAATGAAAGGGGGGGGGGGTGTTGTGTCAGTGTGAAAATGACTTATTGACAAGAACAGATCAGCTCAGAAACTTTGCTGCAGTGGAAGATGTGTTTGATGCGATGTTTGCAGCTTCATCACAGCATGCAGATGAGAGGCGATGCTTGGTGGAGATTTGTACCCTTGATCTGACACGGTTATTAAAAAATGGACAGTTCATACAAGCTTTTTAAAGCTTAACAGGACACAGGCTCAAGAGGATTATCCAGCAGCTGCTGGAGGCTTCAGAGGAGCACAGAAATTAACCTCTGCAAGTGAGAGAAATGCACCAATCAGCTGCATGACAGCCTCCCATCATTTGCTTCACCTCGCCTGCTGCAACCAGGAATTAAGGTTAATTCCATGAAGTAATTTGTTTAATTTAATTTCATCTTCTCACTGACTCTTTCTCTGTTTTCTACAGCCTGTTTTTTTCAGTCACTCAGGTGCAAAAGTGAGAAGAAAATAAGTTTATAGAAACAGGATCAAGAACTTTAAAATCTTTACACAGACAAGAATGAAAAGTCCAGATTACCCAAAAATGAGTCTCTGCTAAACATGCACTGGTGGAAACACCTATTATATCTATGATGCCTTGAGTAAAAGTTGAATTCATGGTATAAAAAAATGTAAAAGTCCTGTATTTATAAAGCATCTATTTTAGAAAAAATGTATGTTTAATGTTTATTCATTTACGATATCATATTCTTTTAGAACAGTTCTTTTAGAGACTCAGTGACGGATACCTTTTTTCACTATCTGCATTAAAACTCGGTGAGTAAATATAAGTATGTTCTAAAGCGACCAAAACCAGTGCGAACAGTTTAAAAAGATATTTCCGGACAGCTAATGAGAGGTGGTCTAAGCCAGGGCAAACGGTTTCTAAAAATATTCCCGGACGGATTTTGATTGAGTTGGTCCAAACTACAAGGGTGAGGATTTGGTTCTGAAAGATAAAACTCAGTGTACCCGTGAATAGTCGACAAGAAAAACTAAGAGAAACTGGTAAATATAAATATATAAATTATAGCTCTGTAGTGATGTTCATGTTAAAATATCTGTTTTCCTTTTTTGTGAATGTGCTGGCTGTGTGATTGGTCCTTCGAGCCGGATGGTTAATGATGAAAATGCTCAAGTCTCACACTGCTAATGATGCTTCATATAGCAAATCTAAGAGAAGATATATGTGACCTGAATGATCGAGTACACAGTGTGGTAAATGATTAAAAAGGGGAATGTTAAAAAAAATGTACATTTAATGTTTAATCATTTATTTTATCATTTTCATTTAGAACTTTTCATTTATACACTTATGGACTGCATTTGGTTGTGAGAGCATTGACTGAAAGGTTAGAGCATCAAATTACAGTAAGTTCCACTCCACAACCCCCTGTGGAGGAGAAGACGGCCCTGAGGAAGACAAGGGGAGTGGGGAAAAGACAAAAGACGGGGGTTGAGCTGTGATTCTCAACTCTGCTGTGAGAGCCCTTGCAGCAAGTAAAAAACGTTTAAATTTAAACAACCGTGTTTTGTCTCATTTGGTGAAAAACCTTTGTTATTTATACTGTAGGAAGAATTTTCCTGACAATCTCCTAGAGTCCTACAACCCCCCAAGGTGCCTTAACATAACAGTTACACAGATTCACAAACAGGTTTTAAATTTTAGCTCATACACTGCAACTTGCGTCTTGATCTGATCACAACTTCGTAAATAACTTCTTAGAATTCCGTCAGGCTGCAGCCCAAGTTTTACATGAGAATGAAAATAATAATAATACATTTTATAAGCTTCAGGTTTTTGAGTTACATGTCTATGTTTGAGACTCTTAATTTGAAGGATGGAAGGAAGTTCTTTGGGTTCTGCTGTGGATGATGATGCAGAAGGAGCTAAAAGGCTGCACCCAGTGTTCAGGTATAGCTTTCATTTGTTGTAGTTTAATCAGTAGAAAGACTCTATGAACCACTGGTTACAATAAAAAAATATCATAGAGACAGGTCAAAAAATAACTTAGGAGTGCAATACAGTTGGATTTCTCAAGCTAGTCTTCAAATGACCTGCTTTTGACTTTATTCTCAAACGTTTCTGTTTATTACTTTTGTGGCCCTGAAATGTTGTTGAGTAATTAAACTGAAATCCTGAAGTAGAACAAAAGCAGACCCCAGGTACCAGACTGACTGAAATTCTTTCAAAACACAAATAGAAATGATCACCTCTGTTGAAACTCTGGTCTGCAATAATGTCTAGAATTTCATGACAAAGAAATTATAAAGTAAACCATCCATCCTTTTTCTGTAACCGCTTATCCGAGCAGGGTCGCGGGGGGCTGGTGCCTATCTCCAGCAGACATCGGGCAAACAGGCGGGGTACACCCTGGACAGGTTGCCAGTCCATCGCAGGGCAACACAGAGACACACAGGACAAACAACTACACACACACCTAAGGACAATTTAGAGAGACCAATCAACCTGACAGTCATGTTTTTGGACTGTGGGAGGAAGCCGGAGTACCTGGAGAGAACCCACGCGTGCACAGGGAGAACATGCAAACTCCATGCAGAAAGACCCCAGGCTGGGATGTGAACCCTGAACCTTCTTGCTGCAAGGCAACTGCGCTAACCACTGCGCCACTGTGCAGCCCATAAAGTAAACCATTTATGAGAAATTACTACTTCTGCCTTGTAATAAAATACCTTTGCTGCCTCAGGGGGGTGTTTAAGTTGTATTTTAAATTTAAGTGGTTCCCAGAGTTGGGGTTGTTTCACCTCTGAGCAGACAGTCTTGATGATCTATACACAAAATGAAAATGAAATTTCTGACACAATATTTTGAGCATAAATGTTGCAAAAGTCAAAAAATAGTAGTCGTAGTTTTACATGATTTGAAGTTGCCCAGGTTTTCATTATTTACTACTTTAACCTTTACAAAGCATAGTCAATATTAAGAGTTGCAACTCTTAGCTGTTGTTAAATTTAGTGGGTCTGAGGCTGAAAAGTTTAGAATCCGTTGTTTTAAATCAGTAGGAATAGTTCAGCACAGCTAAGCTTTTACATGCACAGCTGATTGTTTCACTCTGACCTAAATTTCTGGAGTCAGGGCTGAAAACCAGAAACAGCATCCTACCTGTGCAGGATTACTGTCCAGACAGACGAGTAAAACCTCCCAAAGTCCTTAATCCTAATATATTGTCAGGATTTACATTGTGAATTCGTTTGTGTAGTATTAATGTACGTCCTCAGGCTGGGGACTTTAGGTACTCAACTTTTGAGGAAAAACAAGTTAGACTAGTTGTCTCTCTTGATTATTTTTGTATAAATATTAATTGTGAGGAACATCAGATAAATTTCCATCTGTGTGATTTCTGAATCTCAGTTAAGTGACTCATTAAAATGAATAGAAATCAGGTAATCATGCCTATTACTAAGTATTATTGATAACTGATGAGATCAATCAGGACTCAATTTAGAGAAAAATGCTTTTAATTCTACAAATGACCTAAAGTTCCAAACAAAACAAAACAATTAAAAGGATATCCCCGGAATAATAGATAAAGGATTAAAAGAATGGATTTTCTTATTAGTCTCCCTCTTTCTCTTGCAGTCATGAGGGCTGCATTCCATTTGGAAGCATTTCTGGTTTTTATGAGCATTTTGTACAGAAAATATAGCAGGAATGGAATGCAGCCTTCAAATATTATTGAGATCTTGAATAGTTTAGCCAGAAATTTTTAAAAATTCTTGCTGGACATGCACTCTGATTGCAACTGAAGTGCTACATTTGATTATTGCTGGTGATATCTATGCCTGTAAATAACCAGAATTCTATGTAAATAACTATGTAATGTAAAATCAACCTAAAGTTTAAACAAATAAAATGATCACAAACCGCCGTTACATCTTGGAGACTGCAGCTGTTTTATGACAGCAGAACTCTTCTCTGGTTAGCTCATCATTCTCAAGGATGTAAATGCTATTTCTCCTAAGTGAGGCTGTTCATGAAGCCATCTAGAATGAGTTAAGCTTTACTTAAGCTCTTTGTATTTTCTCTGAGCTCTACATGGTTCAGCTGTACTGTGAATTTGCTAGTGTCCATTAAAATGTCTGCTCACACAAAAATATTGAATGTTCCCATGAACACGATTGGTCACAGCAGGATGATTTACTCCAGTTTGATCTGAAGTGAATTTCTCTCCTGGTCTACACAAGAACACATGCTTTATCCAGATGTTTTCACATTTGCTGACTGGTGATTGTGTGTTCCAGGTGATGGGAACCCCAAAGAGAGCTGCCCTTTTATCAACAGTGCAGCCCCTGATGTGGAAAAGAGTCAGCAATACGACAACAAGAGCATGGCTCTGTTTGAGGTGACAATGACCCTCAGTGATGAACTTGAACAGAGTTGGTGTTGGTGGTCTGATTTATTTATTCCCATCTTTGTTTGTGCTGCAGGAGGAGATGGACACCAGTCCAATGGTTTCTTCTCTGCTCAGCACTCTGGCCAACTACTCCAACCTACCAACTGGCAGCAAAGAGCACGAAGAGGCTGAAAATAATGAGGAAGGGGCACGCCCATCTAAAAAACCTGTCAAGGTAGAGCTCTGTGTTAGTGTGAATCATGCATCATGCATTCAATAAACATCAAACACAAAGTATGCAGAGATGGGTTTTTACTGTCAAAATTCACTTTTTGTGTGCTAAATGCTTTTAAATTGTTGCCAAATTCAAATAACAGCAGTACAAACATCTTTTGCAAGCTTGCAGATATTTAAAAGATCTCGTTGGTTTGATGTTTTGTGTTTTCCAGGCACCTCAGTTGGGTACTCTGATGGGAGTCTACTTGCCGTGTATCCAGAATATTTTTGGGGTGATCCTCTTCCTGCGGATGACGTGGATGGTCGGGATCGGAGGCGTCTTTGGCTCCTTTATAATCGTCTTCATGTGTTGCTCGACGGTATGTTAAACTGAAAATGTTCCTGCTTTGTCATATTGGATTACTTCCCACATTACAACTCATGTTGTTCACTTAAAATTCAGCTGTGAATTCTGATTCTGATTCAGGATGCCACAGATGTAGGCTTGCAAAACCAGCACCACATTTTAGTTTACAGTTGTATAAATCACAAAATAACTAAAGTATAACAAACAGTGACACCACCTGAGACCAGCATACCCCTCCAACACAAACAAAAGCCTACTTGACCCACTTCTGGATGTTTTTCTTGACTTGTGTTTTTTTAGATTACCAACAACTTGCTTTCAGCACTTTTATATTTGTCTCTCCCACCTGCTGCTGCTCTGTAATCCCCCTCTGTTGTCTGCTGCTGCTGCTTCCAGACCATGCTCACAGCCATCTCCATGAGCGCCATTGCAACAAATGGAGTGGTTCCAGGTTAGAGGAAACTTGAGGGATGTGTTATTGTATTAGTGTGTGAGGGATCAGCGGGCTGAATGCTGTGTGTGTTTGTGAATTGCAGCTGGAGGGTCATATTACATGATCTCTCGCTCCCTGGGGCCTGAGTTTGGTGGAGCCGTGGGGATCTGCTTCTACCTGGGAACCACTTTTGCTGGAGCCATGTACATTCTTGGCTGTATTGAAATTCTCCTGGTAAGTGGGTTTGGATATTTGGTAACACTTTCATGCACGTTCGTTCATTTGTCCATCCATTTGTTCGTTTGCATGTTTTGTTGACCCTTTCTGATGATCACTTTGGAATTCAGCAAGCCATTTTCACCACATCTCTGTTACCTTCTCCATCTTCTTTTTCAGATTTACATCGTTCCACAGGCAGCCATTTTCAAGATCGAAGGCCTGGAGGGAGCAGAGGCCGAGATCGCTCTGCTCAACAACATGCGAGTTTACGGCACCATCGTGCTGAGCTTTATGGCCCTGGTTGTGTTTGTGGGGGTCAAATACGTCAACAAGTTGGCGTTGGTCTTCCTGGCCTGCGTCATCCTCTCCATCCTGGCCGTTTACGCCGGAATCATCAAAACAGCCATTGAGCCACCTGTCTTCCCGTACACAACTCTTTCATTCAAGCTTTTTTCTGATGATGTCAGCTGAGGCGACGTGATAATGATGATTTTTGTTGCTTTTCATTGCAGCGTCTGTATTCTTGGGAATCGAACACTCCTCTCTAAATCATACGACGTCTGTGCAAAAACTGTTGAGTTAGACAACGAGACTGTCACCACCAAACTGTGGAGGTCATTTTGTGATTCAGGATCCCTCAACGCCACGTGTGATGAATATTTCAACAACAACGATGTAACGGAGATACAGGGCATCCCAGGAGTTACTAGTGGGATCCTGGCAGGTTAGTTAATGGTTTAAATGTTATTTTCACACCTGATTTAGTGCAGGTTTATTTATTGGTTATCTTCTCTCTCTTTCCTAGAAAATCTGTTTGGTACCTATTTGGAAAAAGGGATGTTCCTAGAGAAGCGAGGACTTGCATCCAATGGAGATCCTGACAGTCCCGTATCCAACACCAACCGCTACGTCCTGGCTGATATCACCAGCTTCTTCACCCTGCTGGTGGGGATATACTTCCCATCTGTCACAGGTGAGCATCAGAGAGGCAGTCTATGACTCCCTAGTAACATTTAAAGAAGTTGTTTAGATCTTTTGAAGTTGGATTCTATGGAACAGTTATAGATTATTAAAATGATGTAGATGGTTGATTGAACAATCTCCTTTTGAAGAAATAGAGTTCAGCTGATGAAGACAGAAAAACTAACAGCTGATTGGAGTGAGTTCAAGAACCAAGAGGATAAAACAAATGTTCTTTTTTCAGTTTTGCAATAAATGTGATAATCCTGCTAAAAGTGCCGCAGGCTGCATGAAAAGTCCTAGCTAGCAGCTGTGATTGTTAGCATTTGCATAAATAAAGTGTAATATGAAACCAACAGCAATGGGAAAGTAAGTAAAATAGCTCATGAGTGAACTATTAGACATTTTCAGATTGGGGATTTTTAAGATGGCAGAAATCATCTTTATAATTGGCCCCACAGTGACTAGCCGTTAGCTTATCTATCTGATCAAAAGTAATAGCTGTATCTCTAAACTGAGGTTGTTCAAAGAGTTATGATGGGTATGATATTAACTGTTTATGACGTTTCAGAAATTCACTTCTAAATATCTAAAATATCATTTTAAAGCATTTAAATTGTTTGCTTTATGCTTAATAATTTTACAAAAATAGTCTTGAATATACGATGACATATAATACATTTCATAAATACTTTATGTAATAAATTACACATGATAAAGTTATAAATAAAGTTATAAGAAGTTACTTTAGTTATGTAATAAAAATGTTCCTATTTGGGATTTTCTCTGCATTTGGGTTGATTTAACCAAAGATCATTTACTGACTACATGATGGCACAGTTGGTAGCAATGCTGCCTCGCAGCAAAAGGTTTGCAGGTTCAAAACCCAGCTGTTTCCTTTCCAAAGGCCTCAAATAGGCCCCAGACCACACCCTGGACATGGCTGTCCTACAGTGTAAAATAAAGCCTCCATTCACTCGTTAGAGGCCACATCTGCTGCCATAATTCTTCCCTAAAGGCTTTTCAGTGGTGTGCTTTTAAATTCTTCTCCACATATGAAACTGACAGGTATCATGGCCGGATCCAACCGCTCCGGTGACCTGCGTGATGCTCAGAAGTCAATTCCGATTGGGACCATTGCAGCTATCACCACTACATCTACTGTGTGTATCCTTCAGTGTCTCTCAGCAGATTAAAGGAAAACAAAGCAAACATCCAGTCATTACGTTGGTACCAGATGTTCTCAGGCATTTGTATCCTAACAGATTGTTGTAGACATGTCGTGTGTGGTGCTGTTTGGCGCTTGTATAGAAGGAGTGGTACTACGAGACAAGTAAGTCTGAAGTTTCTCCCCATCACGTCTTAGCGTGTAGTGAATGACAGTTTCATATTTCTACTCAAGTTCAGTCACTGTGATTTAGAAGACCAGTCACTCAGATGTTCTCTTTCTTATCTAATTTCTGCATCTTTTCCTGAGAAAACTGAGCACACGTTAGAGTTCAGTGTGTCACAGCTTCATGTTATCATCTTCTCCATCAGGTTTGGTGAAGGGGTTAATGGTAACCTGGTGATTGGTACGTTGGCGTGGCCGTCTCCGTGGGTGATCGTGTTTGGCTCCTTCTTCTCCACCTGCGGCGCAGGACTTCAGAGCCTGACAGGAGCTCCACGTCTGCTTCAAGCCATCGCGAGAGATGGGATCATCCCCTTCCTTAGAGTGAGAGTGTGCTCGAACATATCGCTATCATCACTGAGATTAAATGTGTAACAAATGAATCAAATCTAGCTCTCTTTATGCCCTGTATTTGTTTGGTACTTTTGTGTTGCTGCAGGTTTTCGGACATGGCAAAGCCAACGGGGAGCCCACCTGGGCTCTCCTCCTCACCGCCAGCATCTGTGAGATCGGCATCATCATCGCCTCCCTGGATTCAGTCGCCCCCATCCTCTCCATGTAAGAACAACCGAGTGAAGACACTGCAGCCAACATCCAGACAACTGTCTTAGATCTCCTCCCTGATGTTCTTCATTCAGGTTTTTCTTGATGTGCTACATGTTCGTCAATCTGGCCTGTGCCCTGCAGACTCTGCTGAGGACGCCAAATTGGAGGCCGCGCTTTAAGTTCTATCACTGGTAATTTTGGAAGCTAATTTTCAAGATGCAGCTCCTTAATCTCTATAGCAACCTGAATCTCATCTGTCCTCCCAGATGATGCTTACCTGTGTTTGTTCAGCGGTGTGATGCTGATTAAGTCCAGTTAGACCAAACTGGTGTCCTCTCATCCACAGGGCTCTGTCTTTCCTGGGTATGAGCCTGTGTCTGTCCCTCATGTTCATCTGCTCCTGGTATTACGCAATAGTCGCTATGGGCATCGCCACCTGCATCTACAAATACATAGAGTTCTGTGGGTAGGTGATGTCATTTAGAAACATGTTAATGATGCATCGTGAGATCAATTTTAGTTTGATGTGAGACAGAGCTGAGAAAGAGTGGGGTGATGGGATACGAGGGCTTTCGCTGAGCGCTGCCCGATTCGCCCTGATGAGGCTGGAAGAGGGACCTCCACACACGAAGAACTGGAGGTCAGTTCAATCTGTTTTTGGACGCACTGAAACAGCAGTTTAGGTTTTGCTTGTAGAGTCTCCACTGCCTTGTTCTTGTACAACCAGGCCTCAGATTCTGGTTCTGGTGAGCGTGGATGCTGAGCAGAACGTAGAGCAGCCTCGTCTGCTCTCTCTGACGAGTCAGCTGAAGGCGGGTAGAGGTCTCACCATCGTCGGTACCTCCGTTCAAGGAACCTTCCTCAACAATTACACTGAAACCCAGAAGGCAGATCAGGTACGTAACTGCTCTTTAATAGACACACATCATCTTGTACGGCGCTGCCACATGTTATCAGGTACAAATTATAATTCCCAATGATCTTTTTTGTGTTTTAAGTCTCTGCGCAAGCTGATGGAGACAGAAAAGGTGAAGGGCTTTTCTCAGGTAGTCATCTCCTCCAACCTGAGAGACGGGACGTCCCATTTGGTCCAGAGTGGAGGACTTGGAGGTCTGAAGCACAACTCTGTGATGGTCAGCTGGCCTCATAACTGGAAACAGCCTGAGTGCCACCAGCAGTTTAGAAACTTCATTGGTGAGAAAGAGGATGTGTTTGAGGATTTGATTTTTTTTTTTTAATTCAATGTAATTATAAAGTGTGATGAATGGATTTTTAAAAATGCAAAAAGTATTACAAATGTGCTCAATTATAAGTTCTAAAGCAGAAGAGATGGATGAATCAAACTGGATTTGCTGAACATAAACTGACCTGTGACAAACACTGAAGTTCTTATCCGTGCTTTAGCTGCACAATGTGATTTCTGACATTTTATTAGTCTAATTCAGCTTGTCATTATGTCACTTTTCTCCTCTCCTTTTCAGAGGTGGTGAGAGAGACCACTATAGCCAGTTTGGCTTTACTGGTCCCTAAGAACATCTCCAGTTATCCGTCCAACGGCGAGCGCTTCACTGAGGGCTACATAGATGTGTGGTGGATTGTTCATGATGGAGGCATGCTGATGCTCCTGCCCTTCCTGCTGCGCCAGCACAAGGTGAGGAACTAGAACCTGTGGAGAGAAGCAATCAGTACAGATCAGTGTGTGGTGTTAAAACACAGCTCTTCAAGGAAATCTCCAAAGTTTGCTCCTTGTGAAAATGACTGTTTTGTGTCAAAGGTGTGGAGGAAGTGCAAGATGCGCATTTTCACCGTAGCACAAATGGATGACAACAGCATCCAGATGAAGAAAGACCTTCTCATATTCCTCTATCACCTGCGCATCGATGCTGCTGTGGAGGTGGTGGAGATGGTAGGAGATCTGTCTGAGTTTAAGGAGCAGACGTCTATGTCACACACTAAAGGAGTGCCTTCTTCCTAAAGCTGGACAATGACATCTCAGCCTACACCTATGAGAAGACGCTGATAATGGAACAGCGATCGCAGATCCTCAAACAGATGCATCTGACCAAGAATGAGATGGAGAGAGAGGTTAGAGAAAATCTCTTTTTTTATTATTCTTTTGGAAATGTTTGTGCATAAAGTGTTTTATGTCTGGACTCCAGCTGTCTATGGTGTTATGTCAAGCCTGCAGAGATTTGCATATAAAATAGAAATATTTATTTACAATATTTCACCAGCAAATGTCGGTAATTTCTAATTAAACATGACAAACATAAAACTATTAGTCATTAGTGCAAGACAAATATATACACAACTTGTTTTAAACAAGAAAAACATTAAGGTATTTGGATTTTATAATGAATGTATTAACTCCAATAAATAAAATAAAATCAAAAGCAATGATACTAACCAGTATTAAAATACAAATAGAGTTCTTGTTTATTATTTGTTTTTTTGTCTAAATACATTTTATGTAATTACTTTTAATCTGTTATTTGATTTGATTGATGGACACATACCCTGGCTATAATAGATTTATATGTATTTAGGTCAATGGATGTCATTTAGTAGGTGGCGTTTGAGAAAAAGGATTTTTTTTCTGCCCTCTACTGGATAAAAGTTGTTACTATGCCTACTTCCTGTAAATCCTTCAAAATAAAACAAGACATTTTAAAATCTATGACTTTTATATTAGCGTTTACAACATAGTTAGTCTAAATAACGGTAAAGTCAGAACATCTTTACTTATACTAACTACTTAACTCCAAAGGCTCAACAAATCTGTTTTAATAATCTGTGCTACAAATCAGATCAGATGCCCTCTAGTGGAAATATGGCAAAACTACATCCATCATAGAATTTAAAAAATCTTTCTCCTAATAAATTTTAAGTTGTCAGAAGGTAATCTACAATAAAAACATCATTCTTTCTCTACTCCCTTCTATACGGCCCACTTGTGGTGCATTTATGGTAAGGCTGTAATAAAGAAACTACAGGTGGCTTATCAGGATACATTTATACTCCACGATGGACTTCTGAAAGTCAGATGTTTGTGATGAGTAACGTTCCTACCTTTCATGCACTACTGAGGAAGTAGAAATAAAAAATGAAAACTCCAGAGGGAAATTAGAAATAGATTCATGCTTTTTGTTTCTGCAGATCCAGAGTATTACAGATTCATCCCGTGGGTCCATCCGGCGTAAAAACAAACCCACTTTGCAACCCCAGCACAGCACAGAGGAGGGGGGCAGCCTGGCAGAAAAGACAGATGACAAGGTAATTCTGCTGTGAACTCTCTGGAGACACGAAATAACTTGAAACAGAACTGTTTGACTCTTTGTGGCTGCGAAGTGATTTCTCTCATGTAGAAGTTCTCTTTTACTGACAGGTGTCTCTTCTCACTCTTTCACCCCATCACACATCATGTTGCGTGTTTGTCTCTCAGTCTGAGGCTGTCTCCCACCCAAAACAGGTACAGCTGATCTACAGTAAGAAGACCTCCACATCATCAAGCCACACATCACTCGCTGCACCCCCTGCAGGAGGCGCAGCGACCTGGAAGGACAAAAAAGATGCAGGAAAAGGAAGGACCCATTTAGCATCGACACCAGAGGCAGGAAGAGAATTTCTCAATATGAAGCCGTAAGTCACATCTAAAAACATGGCTCTGCTGCAGAAACCTCTCTCTTTAGACCTTTGTTTATGTGTTGACTGTAAATAAAGTATCTCAGAATTAAATCTAAAAATGCTTTGAATTCATTTTTATGATAAACACTCAATAAATCTGTTTCGATAGCTGAGATTGGATCTTTTGCAGTAATTTAATCTTGTTTATAGATATAACTTAAAAGGGTTGTGCATGCACGGCTGAAAGTGTGTAACACAAATTTCAGTCACATCAAAGAATCTCAGTTAAATGCATGTTTCACATGGATACATGTGACTTTACTGAAAGCCAAAACAAAGAAGACCCTGTATGCATCCACATATTCCTGTTTTCTTTCGATCATGCTGCAGCGAATGGGAGAACTTGTAAGTAAAGCTGCACAGATTTCGAAGCTGAAAGAAGCTGATTTATGAGGCAAACCTGCTAGATTATTAATATTTTCTCAATCATTCAGGAACCAGATTGATGTGAGACGCATGCACACAGCAATGCGGCTCAATGAGGTCATCAGAAAGAAGTCCAAAGAGGCTAAACTTGTCCTGCTCAACATGCCTGGACCACCAAAGAACCGCGTGGGCGATGAAAACTGTATCCTTCACTGCTCTGACCGGATAATGGAGAGCAAGGAAAATAAATAAGGACATTTAAAACTTTTATGATGTGAAGTTAAGGGTGTTTAGTTAAAAAAGTTGCAGTCCTTCATTGTTTATTCAACTCAGATATGGAGTTCCTTGAGGTGCTCACTGAAGGTCTGAACAGGGTTCTCCTGGTGCGTGGAGGAGGACGAGAAGTCATCACCATCTACTCCTGAGAGTCTTTCATCAGCTCCTCTAGAACTCTGAAACCCCCTTCCAACAAAGCCCTCTCATCCTGCCACCATGCTGCATTTTCAGGTGATATCCACTTACGTTGACCTACCAGCTGCTGCCACTCAGCCACCAACAACCTAGAGTCATCTGTCTCCTAGACTGACTAAAGCAGAGGATTTTATTTTAATGTACTTCCTGATCTGCTCCTCTGTGAAGCACAAAGGCTCCGTCTTTATGTTTCTGTTATTCTGTGTGTGTGTGTGTAACTCGAGTGTTAGTCCTTCACCTGTCTTTGTACCTTTTTTATCTGTCGCAGCACAACTGAAAGTACAAAACTAATACTAGAGTGTTCTTGGTAAAACTAGTTGAGTATTTGATGGATGCTCCATAAATTCTGCAGGATGAAAACAGGTAAGGTTGGGTCTGTTATCAGTATACTGGTAAATATAACTAAGGATGCACTGATATGAAAATGTGGGCCGATATCGATATTTGCTAGGTGGCAGCAGATTTTACTGCCTTCACTCTGACAGAGCAACAAGATCTTGCAATAATAACACTTGACACACTTAGAGGCATCTTGCCTGATTTTTGCAATTAAGTTCAGTCAAGACAAAATCACAAATATCGTCTGAGAATTACATGCAAATGTTTGCTCATTTCTATTATGTGGTGCAATTAAACCCCCGACTGCTAGGTGGCAGCAGTTTTTACTGCCTTCACTCTGACAGAGCAACAAGATCTTGCAATAATAACACTTGACACACTTAGAGGCATCTTGCCTGATTTTTGCAATTAAGTTCAGTCAAGACAAAATCACAAATATCGTCTGGCTTTTGCTGATACACAAATGGCTACTAGATGAAAAAAATTTGTTTGGTAATATCGGCCCAGTTTCACATATCGGACCGATATTGATGCCGATATATCGTGCATCCCTAAATATAATCTGAAATATACAGTATTTTTAAAAATCAACTACAGAAAAATCCCAAACCTCTAGATGAAGAACTCTAATCTAATGTCTTAGACCAGATTTATGCCAACATATAAAAATACAGGGTTCATTCATTTTAAAACTAACACAAGAGCTAAAGTTCCACTGAAACACATTCACAACCACAAAAAATCAACTTCTGAGAAGTCAAATCATTCTAAAATGTGATCTACACCCTCCAAGATTCTCATGTTGCACTTGGGTTGTTGTTGGATTAGATTTTTGTGGTTTTGAGTCGGTGTTCTCAGCTGGGTACGTTCAATAAGTAAGTAACCTTTGGACGGAGTAGACTACGTCATTCCAGTCAGGTATCATTCAGCTCAAATAAACTCAGAATGAGCAAATAAAAAAAGTGCCAAACTAACTCATAGAAAAGCAAATAATGCAATAAACTACAGTTTTAAAGGCTAAACCATTAACTGTAACGTTCCTGTAACTCATGATGAAAAGTTCTTTTTTAGACAAATGTGTTAAAAAATAACTTTGGAGTAAAATCAGGGGACATGATTGTGACGTGGTGTCACTGCACCATCTCACTGGTTCAGGAGAAGGTGGTGCAGCAGCTGTAATAACAATAACTGACATCTGACTCCAGATGTGAAAACACCAGCACATGTAAGCAGAAGTAATGGATTAATACGTTAGAAACACTTTTCAAATGAATGATTCAGTTGTCTCTCAAGTCTAACATCGTTTGATTCACTTGTTCCACACAATCCCAGTTAAAAAACAAAAATTTTAAATTTGCTCAACTGAAACAAGAAGTCTGCACAGTGGTGCAGTGGTTAGTGCTGTTGCCTTGCAGCAAGGAGGTCCCAGGTTTGCATCCCAGCCTGGGGTCTGCATGGATTTTGCATGTTCTCCCTGTGCACGCGTGCATTCTCTCCGGGTACTCCAGCTTCCTCCCACAGTCCAAAATATGACTGTCAGGTTGATTGGTCTCTCTAAATTGTCCTTAGGTATGTGTGTGTGCATGGTTGTTTGTCCTGTGTGTCTTTGTGTTGCCCTGCGATGGACTGCGACCTGTCCAGGGTGTACCCCGCCTGCACAATGATTGCTGGAGATAGGCACCAGCCCCCTGCAACCCTGCGTGAATGAGCAGGTATAGATGATGTATAGATGAACTCTAACTACAATAATATTAATTTCCAAATAAAACATCTTGAGACATCTTCAGCTCCAGAATTAGACCTTATTTATTTTATAAGACTAACGTCACTGAGCTGGTTTAAAACCTGTGCAATCATAAAGCTGACAGGTTGAGATTAAATCAAATATGCACCAAAAAACATAAACATTTAGTTTCCATTTTACACTATCACAGTAATGACTATTGGTTTTATACACTGTAAGATTTTAGTACTTTTGTTTTCATTTCTTTGCCTCATCACAGTATTTAATTTAGAAAATTCCCTATTCCTTATTATAATCTCCTTTTATTTATTTCTACTTGTTTTTGATGCTCTAGAATACATACATGCTCACCTCACAGACACAGTGATAAATGATGATTAATATCCATAGGGCTGAAAAAAGGTGGGTGGATAACAGACTCTACAGCTTCCGTATCGTGATGTCACTTTGCAGGTGAACATTGTTGGTGGCTGCTTGGATAAAATGTAAAGTTAAACCTTTTTCTGCGCGCTGCCTGTATGCTTGTGTCGTTTATGAGGCCAGAGTGTGTTGATGATGTGTGAGACAGAAGAAAAGTAGATTTCTGTTTACGGGTGTAAATGTAACATCAATAAAGGTTTGTTTTCTAGAATAAAAGTTTAGGCAGCTTGTAGAATCTTCACAAACCTGTATTATTATGTTCTGGTTTAGGTTTCACATTCATGCAATGGTAGAAAAATGCAATAAAATCTAAAACATTTTAAAATATTCCTCCTATGTTTTTGTTTGTTTGTCTTTTTCCAATGACTCAGTTGAACATTTTCACACTTTTTAAACTTGTTTGTGTTTACTTTGCTGTAGAGACACGTCATTTTAAAAAATAATGCATCTTTGGTGTTATTGATAAATATTTTTGGGTTGTTTTTTTTTTTGCCATTCATGAAATCACAAAAATCATTGTGTGTTTTAACAGTTCTGCCACAATCATCCATGATTCCTATGGGATGCATTTTTTATTTGTTATTTATTAAATTGTGTGATATTGCACACACGATTTTGCAATAATAATAATTTTATATGTGTTGCCCTTTGAGGTACTGAATAGAGTTAGATTGATTTTTGTTATTTGTGTTCTTGTTGAATAGTAAACATATGGACTTATACTTTTTTATATAAGGATACGTTGTATTTGCCAACATAAAAGTGGATGTTTAATATTTAACTTACCATGAATACTATCTAACTTCTCACCTTTCAAAGAATTTATATTGCTTTACAACCTCTTAAAAAAGAATATTTAAAATCCATTCAGGATGACAAAAAAGCTTTAAAATAGTGAAATCTAACTAAAAACTGACTGATTTTAATTTTTAAGTCTATGTTTCAGTTATCTTGGGAGTTTGCGTGAAGAATATTTCATTTTTTTTCTATTATGTGAATTTGCAGAACCATTTTTATTGTATTTTAGAAAGACAGTAAAAACAGGGAAAAAAATGCTGACATTTCAGGACTTTTTATTACAGTAGACAAAGTCCACACAGTTTGTGTCCTCTGAAGGGGAACTGAGTTGTGTTTATCTGAGAGAAAGCAGAGTTGACCAATGATGTCTTTGACCTGTCTTATCTAAGCACAGATAATCCAGCCTGCAAAAGAAACGACTCATTTGTTGCAGCAAGCTGCCAGGATGAAGAAGAAGTCGAGCAGCCTCCGAGTGAGGTTTCCTGTCTTTGTGTTTGGGACTCAGGTGGTTTTTGTTGCACTTTATGCAGCCTTTGTCACCTACGATGAGCACGCTGACGCACGTTTTCAAACCAACCAGACGAACCCGATGCACAACTCTGTGTACAGGGACTACCCTTTCTTTACAGACATACAGGTCATGATTTTCCTCGGCTTTGGGTGCTTGCTGGCATTTTTCCGACTCTATGGCTTTGGTGGGATGGTTTTAAACTTTCTAATGGCAACTTTTGCCATCCAGTGGGCAATTCTGGTGCAGGGCTACTTCCAGTTCTACCACGATGGTAAGATCCATCTTGGAGTGATCAACCTCATAAACGCAGAGTTCGCCTGCGCTGTGGTTCTCATCTCGTTTGGAGCAGTGCTGGGGAAGACAAGCCCATTGCAGCTGTTGGTCATGGCTCTGCTGGAGGTGCCGGTGTTTGCAGTAACAGAGTGGGTTGTGCTAAAGTATCTGAAGATCAATGATGCAGGGGGATCCATTCTCATCCATCTCTTTGCCTGTTATTTTGGTTTGGGTGTGACTTTTGTGTTGCACCGGTCTGGTCTAAATGAAGGCCACGTGAAGGAGAACACCAGCTATCACTCAGACATCCTCTCTGTTATGGGGACCTTGTTCCTCTGGGTCTTCTGGCCCTCATTCAACTCAGCGTTGTGCCTGAGTGGAGATGACCAGCACAGGGCCATCCTCCACACCTTTATCGGCCTCAGCGCCTCCACGCTCACAGCGTTTGCCCTCTCTGCCATGTTCAACAAAAATGGTAAACTCACCATGGCTGATATCCAGAATGTCACCCTGGCTGGAGGCGTGACGGTCGGAGCATCTGTCGATATGATGATATCACCTGCAGCTGCGTACGCTTTAGGTATGATGGGCTGCATTGCCTGCATGCTGGGTTACAAGTACCTGAGCCCATTCTTGGCGCAGCGCTGCAGGATCCAGGACCAGTGTGGGATACACAACTTGCACGGACTAACGGGACTTATTTCATGCGCTGCAGGGATATGTGCCATTCTGATGGCTGACGAGGAGGTCTACGGCCCAAGCCTGTATGAGATTTTTACCCACAGAGCACCAGTGGAGGGAGACCCAAAGCTGCAGGAGCTCCAGATGCTGATCCCTGGTTTACAGGCAGGTTTGGGACGAAGTGCTCGGGAACAGGCTCTCTTCCAGGTTGCAGCTTTGTTCTCCACAATAGGACTGTCGGCTCTGGGAGGAATTCTCACAGGTTGTGTGTTGAGGTTGCCTTCCCTTGCCTCGCCCTCTGATGACTTCTGCTTTGATGATGAGCTGTTTTTTGAGGTTCCCCCAGACTACGATTTACCACTTAAAATCTGTAACAAAATTAACACAGATGACTCTGCTGCTTGATGTGCAACATGCAAGTGTTTTTTCTGTCCATTTAACCTGTAGTAACCCAGAAATAAGAAAAAACATTTCCTGAAAACTGTGGTATGTTGTCTTGCCTGTGTGATGCTCTGACTTTTAAATATCTGCTTATTTCCATTACACTGTAAATACACTGGTGCAGATTTTTGCTTTTAGCAGTTTGACCTCTACTAGGGTTTTAAAATGGTCGGTTACAGTTTGCAGAAGGGTTTTACTTTAAAAACACCATAAGTTCATAAAAATATTTGTTCAAACAGGACAGACATTAATTCATGTGTTACAAACTTGAAGAAACTAATTAGTTACTTCAACCTTGAAATAAGATGCAGGCCAATTACTTAGAAAAGGTCTATGTTTTTTCTTGGATGTAATAGAAGTTGGTGTTTTCTAAACCCAAAGGAGTGTGTTTCTGAATTGATTTTCAACTATTTTCTCAAAAGCTAAACAGTCTGAGCATCTTGAAGTTCTGAAGTCAATTCAGAAAGCTCAATATTATCAACCATAGATACAGATAATTAGATCATGTCCATCAAAAGAACCAAATTCTACCTGATATCAAATCATTAAGCTTATTAGAACATAAAAATATACATTTTCAATATTATATCATCATTTCATTATGCTAAATTCAAATAAACTGTGGCTGTTCAGTATATACCAAGAAAAAAATTAAAACTTTGCATTTCAAAGGTTTTATAATGGTTCATTTAAATCAGAATTTAATGTTTAACTGACTATCATTTTTTATATAACGGTATTAAATCTAAAGAATAAATTCTAACTGCAAAATAAGACTCAAAGTGAAATAATGAACGTACACGGTTTTCTGAAAGTTGACGTGACGAATGCTTATAAACTTTTCAAGTGAATGAAATGTTTTAACTGAACATAGTGTTTTTTTTTTGTTTGTTCTTTGTCTTAATACCGTATAGTTTTGTGTGAAATATCTTAAATAATTTTACATTATTTTGATTTCGAAAATTAAAAAAATCATTTATGCATATAAAATATTGACATAAAATATGTCAGATGCTTCTTAATTGCCTTCTGTAATTCTGTACATAACATGTCTGTGTATCTGGAAAAAAAAATTGTAACTAACCTTTGCTGCCTCTTGGCCAGGACTCCCTTGAAAATGAGGTTTTTAATCTCAATGGGACCTTCCTGGTTAAATAAAGAATAAATAAAAAAAATAAAATAGTGCGTTTTAGCGTTTGTATTTCTGTTCTGTGGCCATGATTTGAAATAACCACAGCAGAAACTCAACTTATCTCCAGTAGATGGCAGCAACCTACCTCAGCCTTTCACTGCTGCATTAAAAAACAGAGAAGAAGAAGCAGACGAAGGAGACGGAAGTAGGGTGTCAGGCCACGACCTGCTAAGAATAGCTGCTAATAGTTGGGCGGATAAAAAAGATTACACAACATCGAAAATTGTTACTTTATCTTGGCTTTGTGTGTTCAGCAAAAAGAAAATCGTCGAGGCGAATCTCATCAGCATACATTAGGAGTGGTTTAGACTTTGGCACACCAATTCATCCATTTTAAACGGTAATGCCATTGTTTGCCAGATCTGGTGAGCTCGCTGCCGCGGAAACGCTGTTAGCGGTGGCCATATTGACTCCTTGTGAACTTAACTGCTGTTGTTTTTCGGAAACGCGTTTTTCGTTTTTAAGTAATGGTATATTGAGTCTATTCTCATACCCATTTGTTGTATGTTTGTTTACATCTATGTGGTCAGCCTGGTTATCAGAGTTGCTTGAAAAGGCCAATGAAATTATGTCGAATTAACGGGGAAGTGGCTAGTTAGCTTAGCATCGAGTTTTGACGCGTGCGATAATTTGCGGGTGGTTCTTTGCGAATAAAAACGATTTAAAACTGACTATTTAGACGATTTGTAACAAGTGAGATTTATTGTGCTGACTTTAAACCAAACAAAGTTTAAAAGCCCTTATAAAAACGACTGGCCCATCACTACCAATGTGCCATTAGTCATCGTGATTTTCCACGTTTTCATACTCATGTATTGATTTTGTTTTTTGTCTCTCACAGGATCAACATGGCTGACGACTTTGACGTTGAGGCCATGCTGGAAGCTCCATACAGAAAGGTGGGTTGAAAGTTAGCAGAGATGAGGCCTGTAAAACTGTCTTACTCCTTTGATTAGATCTGTTTAAATTTGCTGTTGTGAAATACTAGTTCACTTGAATGTTGTGTGGTGTGATTGAGTATTAAAAACACAATACAGAATTATAAATAAATCCACATCTATCTCTCTTTATAGACTTCCCTAATGATATCTCACCTCTGCTCCCATGAATTCATCTTTGATTCCACTGTGAACTGTGAAAAAAAAGGAAGGTAGTTATTGCGCATATACTGATGTACTGTGGTTCACTTTAGGACTTAAAGAGATTCAACCTAGAACATCCAATCCCTATTCGGTTGCAACAAGGTGAATGCCAATGGTTGATGAGCCCATCTTTACTTGTCCAGCAAAGGAGGCAGTATTCAGATTTACAATTGTAACTGTTGTTGAATGTACCATCCTTGCATACGGCAACAAACAATCCCCTCTTTTTGCATGAATTTGTCACTTTAATGAATTTTAGATTCAGTCAACTTACTCTTAGATCACACTCTACTTTTCATCTATGTAATAGAATAATAATTGTTTTAGTATGTTTTTGAGCAACATTTAAAGCTGCTATAGCGAATCTACAGAACAAGCTAGGTTTTGAACGCAAACACAGTCACAGAACACTCACCCCTATCCTCGGGTATCTTCCCTGAGACACCTCTGCTGGAACCGGAAACCCGCATTACCAGAGGATACGAGAGAACGCTAAACACTAGTCGCCGGTTTCTACATCCAAACGTCTTTCTTTTTCCGTGACTTCAAATGGCATTTTTCTTTTTGGGACTCTGGTAGTTTGTCCTAAAGTTGAAGTGGTAGCAGCCGGCTCTCCTTCTCTGAACATCACACCAGTGGTGTTCTGTTGCAAAATACATGAGTGCGTAATGAATGGAGGACCCAGGGAAGTTGCGGCGGTTCAGGAAGACGGACAATCAGATTGTCCCAATGGTTGCTTTTGGCCCAAAACGTGTTATTAGCGGAGGTTTTTAGACAAATGCGGGAGAATTACTTTCTTAATTTTTTCATTTTTTTTAATCTCCACAATATATTTATAGCTATACTGTGTTAGAACATTAAAAGGCATGAAAAAAATTTTTTAAGCTCATTTGTTTTCCAAATTTGCTATAGCAGCTTTAATTGCAGATATTACAGTAATAGCTTTACTGTTCAGACGTCATTTGTGACCTAGTGTTCCAGGGCAGTATTTATATTTTCTTGTAAAAATGAATACTGCCTCTTTCAGCATCTTGATTTTATTGCATGCTACACAACACGTTATATATTGATATTTTAAAGTAACTGTAAAGTACAACTTCTGTCTAGCATCATTTTTTTTAAATAAAATTATGTATTTTTAGTAGTTATTTCTCAAGTGAAAAGGTTGTAAATATTAATATTACAAACTACAGATAATTTTAGTGTAACTGGTGGTTGATTTGCTCTTTTTATTTATTTTCTTGGGCGTCAGTATTACTAAGAAGTGTGAATCCCTGTTTGCTTCAGGGCAAGATGTGTGACAGAGGTGGCATCGAGCTCTTACAGTCCAAGAACGAAAATGGGTGAAGATCACTGGACTGACAACAACCTCACAGGATCTCTTTTAGTGGCCATGGGCCATGCGTGGTCACATGATTAGGCACAAATAGTGGCATTGGTACGACCTGTTAGAAGAGGAATGATGGAGAGGACCTGACGATAGTTAAAGCTTCCTGAACTCTGCTAATGTGTTGGACATTCCCTTAATTTTGCATTGTTGCATTAAGTGTTGTGCAGCTTTTAAAAAAACTGAAATGGGATGGGAAGCTATTGGGGTGGTGGAAGAACACTGTCTGCAGATGACAGGGGGAATTTGTATTATTATTAATTCAATATATTTTGCATTTTCTCTTGTCCTACCCCCCCCCCCACCCCTTTTACCTTGACGACTTGAAATGTTTCATCTACGTCCTCACGATGTTCTTCTATAAACCTTGCTTAGGATGAGAACAAATCCTCTCATGCAAACGGACATGAAGAACACAACAAGAAGTAAGTTTTATGTTTCGTTAACATGAAGATAAACATTTTTTCCACAATTTACAATAATGTGCGTCACATTAATTTTCCCCTTCTAATTGTAACGCGTTTCAGAAAGAGGAGGAGCAGAAGCCGGAGTCCTGGCTCGAGGAAGAAGAGAAGCAGGAGCAGAAGCAAAGATAAAAAGAAGAGTAAGAAGAGAAGCAAGAGCCGAGAAAGAAAACGCAGCCGCAGCAGAGAACGCCATCGCAGCCGCTCACGAAGCAAGGAGCGGTCTGGGCGGTACAAAGGCCGCAGGAGCCCTGTGTGCGTGAACTTTTAAACTGATTTTTGCACGTTACAGTTATTTACAGTTAATTTCAGAAAAAAAAACCTTATAGCTGAGGGGGCACTGAGATGCTGTATTTTTTCCTCTCCAATTCCATTTTTGGTAAAATTTAAATAGAAATGTTAATTTATCTTTATTGGTCTTTTGTCGTAGCCGGAAACGTTCCAAAAGTCGCACTCCTGTCAAAAAAGAGAAGAGTCCTGTTAGGTAAGATAGAGAATTATTTTTAGTTTTTGTAAGAATTGTTGATGGAGCCTAAAAGTCATTCTCCAAACTTTTTTTTTTACTCAGGCAACCAATCGACAATCTAACACCAGAAGAGAGGGATGCTCGCACCGTTTTCTGTATGCAACTCGCTGCAAGAATCCGAGCCAGAGATCTGGAGGATTTCTTTTCAGCTGTTGGAAAGGTCGCTTAATTAGTTTTTACTTATGAAGTTGTTTGTTTTTGCTTTTTACCTCTTGAATATTGATTTCCTTTTTCCCCCTTTAGGTCAGAGATGTGCGTATAATTTCTGACAGAAACTCCCGCAGGTCAAAGGGCATTGCCTACATTGAGTTTGTGGAGTCGTCTTCGGTACCACTGGCAATAGGACTGACGGGTCAAAGGCTCTTAGGAGTGCCCATCATTGTTCAAGCCTCTCAGGTCAGTAACTTTAATGTAGTGCAATCAGATAATACTTAATGTGATTTAACATTAGATTGACATAATTGTCAGTAATGCAGGAGGGAGCAGAAAATGTTTTATTGCTGCTGTTGCTCCTTTAAAATCTGATTGAGGCAAAGGAATTGTTCCCTCACTTTAACTTTCTAAATTGTTTCCAGGCAGAGAAAAACAGAGCAGCAGCTGCAGCCAATAATCTACAGAAGGGCAGCGCAGGTCCGATGAGGTTGTACG
This sequence comes from Aphyosemion australe, assembly GCA_006937985.1. Classification (NCBI taxonomy): domain Eukaryota; kingdom Metazoa; phylum Chordata; class Actinopteri; order Cyprinodontiformes; family Nothobranchiidae; genus Aphyosemion; species Aphyosemion australe. The sequence continues at coordinate 32,526 of SSNS01000333.1, forward strand.
TGGGTTCACTGCACTTCAACATCACTGAAGAAATGCTGCGAGGGATCTTTGAACCGTTTGGAAAGGTTAGAAAGAAGTTTGACACATTATTATTTCATGTTCATAGATGTTTTATACAATCTCTTATACTGGTGTGTTCTGTTTTCAAAGATTGAAGGAATCCAGCTCATGATGGACAGTGAGACTGGGAGATCTAAAGGATATGGCTTCATATCTGTAAGTGTAGCTTCTTTATCTGATGATGATGGTGTTCACCCTGTAACCCTTTTTGTTGTTTAAAGTTTGCAGATGCGGAATGTGCGAAGAAAGCCCTGGAGCAGCTGAATGGCTTTGAGCTGGCTGGAAGACCCATGAAGGTGGGACACGTCACGGAGCGCTCCGACTCCTCAACAGCCAGCTCGTTCCTGGATAACGATGAACTAGAGCGGACTGGTATTGACTTGGGTACTACAGGACGTCTACAGCTTATGGCGCGGCTAGCAGAAGGTTTGTTAACATAAGTTGTACTTTTCTCTTTAGTTTGCCTGTGTCTGAAATTGTTTTGCTGTCATGTGACCACTGCTTTGTGATTCCCTCCATCTACAGGAACTGGTTTGAAGATTCCTCCAGCTGCTCAGCAGGCTCTACAGATGACTGGGTCCATTCCCTTTGGGGGCATGCCTTCTCCAGCAGGTGAGTTGAGATGAGATGATTTAGTTTTTCATCTGTGACAAATCTGTAATTTTATTTTTTTCCAGTTCCAACTCCAGCTCCAAGCCAAGCTTTGAACCTCCCATCACAGCCTCTGGCCACCCACTGCCTTCAACTGTCCAACCTGTTCAACCCACAAGCGTAAGGATATTAAACTCTCTTTAAAACTGTTAATTTCAGTCATTGCAGTAGTAGACCCTTTCTTTTTAGTAGAAATGCCTAAACAAGTACATTTTTAATGGTTTCAGTAAATGTTCAGATCAGCAAAAACTTTCCAGTGATGCATACCATCTGCATGCTTTTGGATACATTAGCATTGTTTAATGCATGCTTTATCTGCTCCTGAACTCTGGATTTTGTTTCTTCCCTCAGAGAACAAGATCCAAACTGGGCCAATGAAATCCAGGATGACGTGATCGATGAGTGCAACAAGCATGGAGGAGTTGTTCATATCTATGTTGATAAAAGCTCTCAAGTAAGTCAAAGCATTTAAGAGTCCGTTAGTCTAGAATACACAACTATATCCAGAAGTTTTGAGATAGACAGTCAGGAACTTTTTCTTTCTAAGCATTTTCCAACCCAACTCCTTCTTGTTCAAACAGGGTAACGTGTATGTGAAGTGTCCCTCAATCCCAGCTGCGATGGCAACTGTAAATGCACTTCATGGACGCTGGTTTGCAGGTATGTTAAGTCAAACTGCTTTAATCTGCTGATAATTATTGGCTATAGATGATAGGTTATTGATAAATGTTTTCTTTTTTCCTTCAGGTCAAATGATAACAGCTGCTTATGTTCCTTTACCAACCTACCACAACCTTTTCCCAGATTCAGTAACAGCAAAGCAGCTTCTAATGCCTTCACGTCGATAGTTACAATTCTCAGTCCATGTAAATACCTCTGTTTGCATTCATGGAAATTTAATTGATGCAAAGGTGCATTGAAAATGAGTTGGCTGTGTGTTATTAAAGTGCCCTCATGTTCACCATTGATTTTTTTTCCTCCCTCAAGTTGCGTTTAAATTTTTGTGAATTTGTGTTGTAACCCACCACTCAAAAGTAATCTGCAGGTATCTATTGGTCTGTATGTTTTTAAATATTACTGTCTTATCTGCTTGATAAAATCAGCTGTTTTAGATTTAAAATAAACATTGCAAAGTTACAAAAATGTTGGGTTAGTAGACCTCAAATGTTGAAAGTATATCAATGTCGACAGTAATCCTTTGTAACTTTATACAGCCATAATTTCTTTTTTTGTATGAAGGCTTCAAATAAATCTGGAAAACATTGCATTTTTTAGACCATGTGGGAAAGTTTGTTACACCAGGTTTAATTGTGGTTAAAGTCTTGCTCATCCTAATAGTTCGTATAAATTGTTTATACTGGTTAATTTTACATTTTAATTGAAGGCTTGCAGTCTCTTAAAACTAAATTGGTCTTTGCTATTAGTCCCACATGAAAGTTATTTTGGGCAGATTAAAAATTTAGACTAAACTTTGAGACCCCATGATCATCTGTAGGATTTATGAATGAAAATGCTTTTATCACTAGTTTAAAAATGCTGTCTAGATTTCTCAAATCTTTAATCACCATAGGGACTACACCTATTAAACCACTCATTTCTATGCCAAACTACAATGAAATCAATTTAATGTTTATGGCAAAAAGTTTATACACAATTTTTAGGAGATAAGAATGTTGGTACTTTTCTCAACACTGATGCCTAAAAAAATTCTAACATAAGAAAAAATTGGAAAAACAAGGCAATCTGACTTACGGAACAAATGATAAAAATTAGATTGTAAAGGTAAACAAGGACATTGTACTTCATCTGAGGTAGCATACTGAGTTGTAAAGCATTTAGTTTCTTCTAAGGAAAAATGAAACTAGCATCTAGACTGAGATCTTACGAGGCTTTTAAACCATAGCTCAAGAATGAGCAATTTATTAAACTTAAATACTTAAGGAAAACTGGCTTTGTGAATTTGGCATACAGATGAATATGAATAATTTTGATCCTTACATATTTCATACATCTTTATATATTAAAACTACAAACTTTCAACATTTAAAATAAACCCCAAAACCTGAAACACTTCAGTGTATAATATTGATAAGCAACAAATCAAGACTATTTGCCCAAGCTAACAGAAACTTGCCTTTATTCTGGAGTGGCTCAGATTCAGACGTGCATCATGTTTAACAAAGGACACGACACATTTTATGCTTATACTGGAAACTTTTATGCTCTAACAAAAGGCAATGCAACAACAAAATAGCTTTCACTTCTGAAACGCTTCACTATCAGTATAATCAAGACTTTTTTTCTCCAAAAGTATTACAACATATTTTTTTCTTCTTCCAGAAAAGTGTAGACAGCTGTGGAAAAAATGGACATGGTTAAGTCTTTAGGGGTCATTTTTTTATATATATATATATATCTCATGCTAACAAACTTCTCACTAAACCAATAACTTATCTGTGCAGAAGACTGAGCTTTTTCTTTGATCATGTTTGATTTGAAGCCACTAAAACCAGTTTATGGGGGCTGTCATGTTTTGATTTGGAGCCAGAGACACATCTGAAAGCCACACCCACCCTCCTACACAAGAATACACTAACCATAACTAATTTAAACAAGAACATTTAGCAGCAAGGTAAAAACTAGATCAACACCTGGGGAAATAAATCTGAGGTCTCATTTGTTAACATGAAAGAAATCATAGTCGAGCCAGTCTGGGGTGGAACTTCAACTTCTGCGTTCTGTTGAAGTAATATCAATATATTCTGTTGATCTGAGTAGTTAACCCCTCCACCAGAACTCCTCCCCGATTCTCAAAACCAAGATCACCGACTGCTGATTCCTCCAAATAATCATATGCCCATATGGATTTAAAACCTCAGGCTTTCCTTATCAAAACTGCTCATTTAAGTGCTGTAATAATTAGTAACGGTGTTACTCACCTGATTTGCAAACACCTCATTTCTTTGGAGAACAATCCTTTGCCTGGTGAGCCTGCAAGACAGCAATTGCCTCTTCCACCTGACAGAACATGAACAAAACCAAATTAAAAAAAAATGTAACTTCTACTTTATTCTAGACTATTAGGAGGCTATATCAACTCAGTGCAGCTTTCTCTTTCCAGGAAAACCTGGATTTTACAAAACATTCAACTAACCATAACATAACGTTCATTAAACCAGTTGAGCTTACTAAATAAACCTCCAGTGCATGCAAAAACTTCCCATGTTCTTACTAACAGTAAACAGCAGAAGTGTCCTAACTAAGCATGATTAAGGTCAGAGAGGACTGAGCAGATATGTGCCTTAGAGTTCAGGGACTCGGGTGACTCCAGCATGTGCAGCAGCTCTGAATTGTCTATCTCCAGGAGCATCCCGGTGATTTTTCCTGCCAGGTTTGGGTGAAGGGCATGAATCATCGGGTACAGCCTCTCCCCTGCGTGTCACAGCAAACACTGACGAGTGAGTGCAAATTAATACAAGCTGTTCCACTCTAAAAAAATAATAAAAGTAAGAAGATGGTATACCAAGAAGCTGCTTCTGATCCATGATTGGAGCTGCAGCCAGCATTGAAGCAGTGAGAGGCTCAGAGGCTGGAACGTGGACCGGTGGCTCACCCACAGCTGTAGGAACGATCTGAGAATATTAAGCATTGAATCCTGTTCAATATGAATTCTGCCTTCATCTGCATTTGATACAATGTTGGACAATATTGCACTTTAAAGTCCCTACTTAAAGCTCCCTCTTAGATCTACAGTTTGCAGCTGTATGTAGACCATGTGAGAATTTCTACCCATTTTCATCTTCCCTTCTCCATCATCAAGCTAATGATCTTACCACACCTCTCTGAAGTGTAAATGTCTTGTCAGACCAACTAACTCAAGAGTACTGTCCAGTGGACAATACCTGTGGTCTTATCATAGATGCAGGCACAGCAACAACATGCAGAGGGTTCCTCACGCCAGATGAATACTTGTACTGGCCGCCTCTGGGAACACCCGCCATGTCTGTGCGCCCTCCTACAGTCTGCGTCCCAATGTTATCTGCAGAAAGACGTCACACAGGTCAACCAGTAGCAAACAAGAATGAGACTTTTACGAAGAATGGAGTTAGGTTACTTGTCTTTTGGGTGGAGGACATAATGCGCGGTGCCTGGGTGGAAGCTTGTCTGACTGTAGTAATGGTTGTTGATCCACGACGAGACAGAGAACCTCCAGTAAACTGAGATGAGTATGGGCCTGGAAACGTGAAGACACTTACGCTTTACACAGTGCATTTCCACAACATGTGTGTTTACATCAGAGAGTAAATAACAGATTCACCCTGAGGTCTGGGATGTGGGTGTCCCGTCCAACGAGGAACAGGTCTCACGCTGCTGACAGCACTGTGGTTGTAGAAGGAGCGAGTGGGAAGCTGCGAAGCATGTAAATTATTAACAGGGTTATTTTATACATTTGTCAGTGTATACTGAACACAAATAAAAGGACAACTATTTTGAGGAATAACTGATATTGATGAGAAATGCATTTCATTTGATTCTGATGCTTTGTTTTTGTTTTTTTTTAAATACACTAAAAGAGAAACAGTGATTTTAGAAATGGCAAAACATGATTTGCAAACGTAATCTGTCAGAACATAAGTCAGCAAAAATCTGTTAGGAATGATGAATTCCCTCAAGCAGGCAAAGAAATACCGATACCTGCGGTACGGTCATGTAGTATCCGGACTGGTGGTATGAATCGATGATTGGACTGGCCATGGTTCTCAGGGTAGCAAGCCTCTGCATGTACTTGTTGGTGAGGATGGCTTTCCGCTCCTCCCGCCGCTGTGCCAGAGCAACATACAGAGGCTTGGTCGCAACAATTCTCCCGTTCATTTCAGTCACAGCTTTTGTTGCTTCCTCAGGAGAAGAAAAACACACAAACCCAAAGCCTTTGCTTTGGCCTGCGTCGGTCATCACCTACAGGAAACAAAGATGCTTCAATAATTTAATGTCTGAAAAACTTTATGAACACAATGTGCAACTTAAGCATATTTTTACTCAAATAATTCACAAAAGTTTCCAAAATAGTTTTAAGAGCTTTACTTTCCCCCACCACCATGAATTTATAATATACTCATCAGACTTTACCATATCTGACAGGATTTGTACATAAATTACCTTTGCGCTCGTGATTGTTCCATAAGGGGAAAACTCCTTGCGGAGCCTCTCATCATCTATGCTATCATCCAAGTTTTTCACATATAGATTCACCCCCTAAAACCAGAAAAAAGTAAAAACAGCTCAGCTTTTTCCTCACCTGCATTAAGGCTTTAAGCTTTGATGAATGCACAAGTTTTGTCCAAGAAATTCTCAACATCACAAATTTACTAGGAGTAGATTGGAATGACATCTTTAGCACAGAGACAAGCTACATCTGCATGGCTTTTCAGTGATGCAATAATGGTCCCAAGTTAAAGACATTTATTTAAAGAGGTCCTTCACTGAGAAACCTTTTTTTTTTTTACTTATTTTTGAAAACAAACATGCAGGCTGAACGTAAAAATTGTGTCCTACACCCGTTTCCTGCATTAGCTTCTGATTGAGGCGCTAGGATTTGAAAAGCCTGACAGATCTACGTCAAGCTGTCACATATGGACTCACCCATCTTGGCTCGCGACGGGGAAGGCTGCTGTTGATTTAGCGTCCACGAAACAGCAAAAAATGCCTCGACTAGTAGAAGCTAACTGTTAACATTAGAAACTCCACAACATGGCAGAACTCTTTCAGGCATGTGTCATTTGTGGAGATAAAACATCAACGATGCAAAGTAAACAGAGTCAGTGGTAGAGTCAAAATTGCTGTTATCCAATTTGAGGCGAGATGTCCAAATATCAGGAAATAAGACTCCAAATCCTGTCGTCTGAAGCTACTTTCTCCTCCAGCTGAATTCTCCGTGCTGAAACAGGCGCATCAGAGCTTTTTTCCCCAGAATACGACTTTCCCTCCCGCTGTCCTATTGGGTGACCCCACCAGGAAAGGTGACGTTTGAGCAGGGTGTGATTGTTTATCCCTTGGGGTCCACGTGGCAGAGGTGAGGTGGTGCTCAGTCCTCACCTCTGCCACATGGACCCCAAGGGATAAACAATCACACCCTGCTCAAACGTCACCTTTCCTGGTGGGGTCACCCAATAGGACAGCGGGAGGGTTAAAGCATTAATTTCTACTATAGACCACTGCTCAACCCGCTCAAAAACAAGATGCTACATCTTACGCGGTTAATCCTCTTAAAAAATAAGTTTATAAATAAATGCATTAAAAATATGATTGAAGAACATCTTCAAAGTAAAATCTGTTTAATCTCAGTCTCTTCCTTTTAGGGGTTGGAGTTTTTCCATTTAATTAGCTGAAAAAGAGTTAGCTGTGTGATCAAGCTCATTTTTTTATTTTATACTTAAAACCAGATTTTCAAATGCATGTATTTCATACATGCATTTGAAATGAAAATTTAGTCTCCAGATAACGTCCCCTTGAACAGAGGAACATGAAAGCACTCTTGTGAAACTCAAGAGTGTAAAATCTGAGATCAAACTTTTGTGGTGGCATACCTGTGATCAAATCATTTTTAAAGAGTACATTTATTAAGCTTAGTATGTTTGCTGATAGCCTCCATCATAAAGACACACTAAACCATTATGTGTTAGTAAAAAGTCATCTCCAAATGTCTAACTCGTCTAAAACTCAAAAGAACCTGATAGCGCTGGATGCGGTCCTGTTTGATCTGGTCAAACTTGCGCTTCAGCTCGCCCTGACGCTCCAGACGCTTCTGAGCCCGGCCAACGTAGATGATTTTACCATTGATCTCCTTCCCATTCATTCCCTCAACAGCCTGAGAAACAAAAGTGAGGTATGTAAAAACATCCCATAGTTTACCTTTTTAAAAGCGTGACTCACTGCACCAATTGTCCTGTAACTCATCCAACTCTCAAATTAAAACTTTAGAAGCATTTATTTTAGTTTTATTCAAGAACACTCTAGTTCTGGTCACTCTCAGCAACACCATTCAGGATTATAATCCAGATTAAGGTCTGTTTGACTTTTATAACTGGAATTAGAGGTGTCAGAATTACACATGTCAAACATTTTTCGGATAGGACAGATGACACATTTTACCTTCTGAGCATCTTCATGATGAGCATAGTTGACAAAACCAAATCCCCGTGATCGACTCTTTTCGTCCTTCATCACCCGTACACTGAGCGTCCTCCCTGAGAGCTCAAACAAGTCCATAATTGATGTGGCATTAACAAATTACCTGCCACCTGTCAAGCCAGTACATTCATCAAAACGAGGCCAGTTTTCTTACCAAAAGCAGAAAACATCTCCTTCAGCTTTTCGTCAGTAAGGTCTTCCCCAAAGTTTTTGATGTACACATTGGTGAACTTTACAACCTTGGTCCCAAACTCCACCTCTCTCTCTTTGCGTGACTTAAAGTGGCCAACAAAGCTGGAAACAGAACCAAGAAAACCCATGAAACCCAAAACACTGTTCAAGAGATTAAAAGGAAAGTCAGTTATCAAGTTAACCAAAACAGTGTGGGAAAAAAACTGATCTTTTTTTTCTTTTAGCAAGACAAACGTGGTTTTTAAAGATGTTTTTTTTCCACACACACAACAGCAGAAAGTTGGATGATGCTCTGAGGGAGATTGAAGTGTGCAGTGTAGGCTCCAAGGACCAGTTTGATCGAATCGTCCAAGATCAATAAAACATTAAGATACACTTACACAATTGGACATCCGCAACCCGATGCGTACGTTGACTATGCTGCAACTTTTGGGACATGCTGCTAAGTGATAGGTCGGACAAAAATTTTAGCAGTGGGTGATAAAGATAAACCCAGGGCTGCCAACTTTTGCAAAATTCCATGCGCGCGGGGGGGGGGGGGGGGGGGGGGGGGGGGGGGGTCATGCGGCATCCCTCCATTGTCCGTGAGAACGGGGGAGGGGCACTCATGCGGCATCCCTCCGTTGTCTGGGGGTTGCTTTTTCAGCGTGAAAAATTGGAGGTGTGGCGTGACAGCGTGTGAAGCCAGTCAAATGCATGCGTCTCACACTCAATGCGTGAGAGTTGGCAGCCTTGCAAACCTAGACAAAGCTCTTATCCATCCAGCATAAAAATGCTTTTCAGTCCATCAGTCCCAGTGTGCTCGCTATAATTAATGCTTCTATAGTTTCTGGTCGAGTTCCTGCTTATTTTAAGAATGCTGTAATTCCACCCACTTCTTAAAAAACAACAATCTTGACCCATCTCTCCAAAGCAGCTTCAGGCCCATCTCTAAACTTCCGTTTATCTCCAAGATCTTGGAAAAAGGTGGCTAAACAACTCACAGTTACTCTTGATGAACATCTATGATAGTTTCCAGTCAGGTTTTCGTAGAGCTCATTCTACGGAAACAGCTCTTTTTAGGGTCTCTAATGACCTGACTCATTGTAATGAAGGGAACCGTTATGCTGGACCTGACTGCAGCCTTTGACACTGTTGACCATCACCTGCTACTGAATAGGCTGAGAGACTGGGTGGGTCTATTGGGAACTGCTCTGGAGTGATTCTCCTCTTATCTGAGCGTTCATTCTCTGTGGCCGTCTCCAGGTTTTGGTCCTCCTCCAACACCCTCACCCATGGTGTCCCACAAGGTTCTGTGCTGGGCCCTCTACTTTTCCTCTTTTATCTGCTTCCTCTTCAGCACATCCTGAGCTCTTTTAAAGGAATCACCTCGTGATTTTTATCTTGAGAGGAGATATATAAAAAATAGTTTCTTCTAGTATTTAACCTCAACAAAACTAAAGTAGCTGAAAGCTTACTCACACTTTCCTGTCATTCAGAAGCATCCCGTTCATTGTCTCGATGGCACGATTTGCAGCCTCCTGAGTCTCAAAGTGAACAAAGCCATAACCTTTGGATCCCTTCTCATCACACACAACCTGCAGTGGAAGACACTTTAAATCATCCTAATCAGAGTCTTCTTAGTGTATAATTACATAACTCACAGTAAAACACTGAATTACCTTGCATGATAATATATTGCCAAAAGCTGAAAAGGTATCATACAGAGCCTTGTTGTCAATAGACTCATCCATGTTCTTGATAAAGATGTTACCCACACCAGACTTTCTCAGTGCTGGGTCACGCTGAGACCACATTATACGAATTGGTCGACCTTTGATGACATCATAGTTCATTGTATCCAGAGCACACTCGGCTAAAACAAAAATAAACATAATCAAATGAAAAAATGGTATATGGGCTGCTTTTCTAGCCTTGTAGACAACTGAAACTATTTTACACAATATCACTCAACCCTGATTCTCAAACTGACGGCTACATGGGTTTAGTGTCTTGTCCATGGGCCATTCAATAACTGGTGGTGAAAGCCAGTTTCAAGCTGCCAACTTGTTGATCTTAAGTTTTGTTTTGTTTACTTTGCTTGTGCACAATATGCTAATTCTGTTGCAACCATTTCACATACACAAAAGATATTTATATACACAAACACTCCACATATCCTGGCATCTAACAAGCACAAGCATATTATCATCGAACATCACGTGATAATTTAAAGTACCATGAAACCTTGATTTACTAAGCATATATGTTTATCAGATGCAAATGAGTTGCTGTACCATCAGCTGGTTGCTGAAAGTTGATGTAGGAATATCCCAGGGATCTGCGAGTGATGATATCCCGGCACACCCGGATCGACATGATGGGTCCAGCAGGAGAAAACTTCTGATAAAGCATGGCCTCTGTAACATCAGGGTGTAGGTCCCCAACATACAAAGAGGCGAGAGGATACGCTGGTCCAGTGCCATTCATCTTGTGCAACAGCTACCTCAACAAAGAAATAATCATTAAACGAAAGATAAGATTTAATATTCAGTGTTTTTGTCTTCTAGCTTAATATACATTTTAAAATTCTGAATATTGTTTGGTTTTAGGTAGTAACTTTGGTGAGTTTTTTCCAATATCATTCATCAAGTGCATACTGTAAATAACCCAAGGTTTTGCACAATTAAATTAATAGATCAGTACTTTGAATGAGAGGAAAACAGAAATATACAACCTGGTTCATGTGTCTGGAGTGACCTGTGTTTCTATAGTATTTAACTTATGCTTGTTAGATTATAACTGGATTTGTATATAGTTTACTATACAAATCTCATATAGGCATTTTTACCAACCTACAGGTTTGTATCTGCTGATGTTCAATGAAATTTGAAGACTTTCAACATTTTAAGGCATTGAAAATTTTTACTTTTTTTAGATTTCAAGAATATCAATAATGTTTACATGTTAAAATCAAAACTTCTATAAAGTAAAAACCCAAAAGTTTGAACGATAGAGCAGCTTTAATTCATATTTCAATTCTGGAGTTGCTAATTCTAACAATTAGCAACTTTGTGAAGATGAGTGGAAAAAACAGAAATCAAAACAATTTAAATAGTTTTAATCTAAATTTAGATATCAGAAAACAAGCATTAACTGATGTAATCTAGTCAATCGTAGCACAATCTTTATGTGAACGTACAAGCGTGTGGACTAAATGTTTTTGCTAAAATGTTAGCTAAACTGGCAGCACTCGTTTGCCTACTTCACATAAAAAACGCGTAAACGTCGCCAAAAGACGCTGAAAGTGACATGCGGCAACAGCAAAAGTCTACAATAACTAAATGAACTTACATTTACTGTGAAAGCGTGGGTCTTTTCAATGCAGGAGCTTGCGAACACAAATCTCAGCTGCCTATGCGTTAGCTATAATTAGCACCGTGAAACACCTGCGCTCCTACGCGTAACGGTGTTTCAATTAAAGCGGAGTACCGGCTATAATGGCCGTCATACTCCGCGATAAAAAGTAGTTCCTGTGTGTTCAAAGGTAGGAGGATGCCTTGTAGCGCAGCAGTGACCCAGATAACTAATCCTACATTTTTACTAATATTTCTTTCCAGGAATTCATTGTGAACAGAAATGAAGACGTAATTTGCTTATCTTAAACGAAACTTTATTTCACTGAATGGTCTTTGACACGTTCCTATTTCTTACATGTATAGTGAAACTAGAATGGTTTTAAGATACATAAACACAAAGCTAGAATTACACCAACCATTGTTTATCTCCATGTCGTCACTGCTTTTATAGCTATTCTAAATTTTCACAACCACGTGTGTGCACTGGGTAATAGACTGTTACAGAAGCAAATTTTAGCCATAAGACTTGTCAGTAAAAACAAAGCAAGTAAATACCTGATATACAGACAGGCTTCGTTCCACATTCACTAACTGCATTTTCATCAAGCATAATAATGAACTGACTTTTTACTTTTTTTTCCCCCCAACAAAAAGATTTCAATTCATTGGAGCATTGTCGGAGTAAACAGACCGCCAGCTATAACGTGGAATGGTGTCTTCAACTACAGTAATGTGGAATGTAGTGGTGATACATGGTATTGTGACACTGAGCTTCTTTTCACCTTCTAGAGACCTGATTTCTGTGGCAATCATTCTCACCAGCCATCCTCGAACAGCTAAGTGATTCACCTGGTTAAAAACAGAGGTCAAGATTTCATGTTTGTGTCTAACTAAGAGATTTCAAACAAGCAGATGCTGCTATCTAAAGGATAAAAGCAAGAGAAAGCCAGGCACAACTTTTTTTTTTTTGGAGAAAACAACCGTTTTAAGAGGAATATTTTGCAAGCAGGGTTGATACAGTGTGGCAAGACATTTTCAATTAACATCAATAAAAGGTTACTTTAGGTTTCACATACAGATGATAGTCAATCTTGCAAAATACATGGAACCACATTTACGCATACGATTTTCATTGTACTGAGATCAAGCAGCACCAGAACAGTGAGAAAACTACAAAGACAATCTATACTTAGCTTTAAAAAAACAAAATAAGCACTGCTGTTTTCAAAAGCCTAATGTTGTGGAATGTCTTATGTCTGGACAAATCTAACGTGACAATTTTAGGGGTCCCTTAGAACTTTAAACTGAATCTGTGAACATGATCGAGGAGTATTACACCAAGATGTCAGTGTCACAATACAGCCTGCCTCCTTTCTGTATGAGCCCACAGCAGAATTGCAATTAACTGAATACGGGATTGTACATGTCTGGAAATTCAAATACAAAACTGTTCTGGTGTTGTGAAGCAAATGGAAAGCCTACCATCACAGTGTTTGGTGGAAATCAACTGCCAGTTTAATTACCATACACTAAATCCTGTAAATATGAGAAATCACAAATAAGTAACGAAAAAAGGGGTGGATGGGGGGCGCTGAAAAATGCACACCAAACTAGCTGGGACAAAGGAACTTGGAAGGACGATTAGGACTCCCCCCCTCACACACACACACCCAGAACACACACACACACACACACACACACACACACAACCTTTCACAATCATTCACACTTGTTCACTCACTACTTACAGACCTACACACAAATCTGACAAGGAACAACAGCAACATGGACTCACTAATCAATACAACATGTTTCCACAAAGTGACTGAATCTGCTAACAACTGAAAATTACCCTGTCACCTTACAGTGAACTGAGAGGGGTAAACTAGTTGCTCAGGAGCAATTCAGGCTGCTTGTCATACAGAAGTGGGAGGGGCTGATGGAGTGCAGGGGGGGGAGGGATGTATATAAGCTGTCTGTGTTTAAGATAAGAGTGTAGGTGGATTAACAGTGCAATTCCATTAGTTTTCTCCATCTCCGGGCTCTCCCTCATCTGCCTGGTTTTCTGATGTCCACAGCTGGAAACACAAAAACACAGAAATACCGTTAAACGTGAAGCTTTACAAAAAAAGGGACATGACGACCTGTTACAGTCTAAAACAATATAAAATATAAAACTCACAGTCAGGTTGTCCCTTAGTAGTTGCATGATCAGGGTGCTGTCTTTGTAAGAGTCCTCGTTCAAAGTGTCAAGTTCAGCAATTGCTTCATCAAATGCCTGTGAAAAGAACGTTAAATGTGATTAATGTTCAGTCGTCCTGCATGACATTCAAACCTTTATTTGGGAAACAGATGCTCTGATCATTAGAAACACCCTGTTAATTGACAGAAGTGTGCCTTGAGGATTTGGATACATACCGTCTTTGCCAGGCTGCAGGCCTTGTCCGGGTTGTTGAGGATTTCATAATAGAAGACTGAGAAGTTGAGGGCCAGACCGAGCCTTATGGGGTGCGTTGGCTGCATCTCCCCCTTGCTAATGTCAAAAGCTTGCTGGTATGCCTGCTGGGAATTATCCACCGTCTCTGTACGGGCACAAAAACAGGTCATTTACAAGCTGTGTGCCACTCCACAAGAGCAGAATAGGTAAAACAAAAACTTATGACATTTTTATTTTAATTACTTGTTTGCATACAAATGTCTCAAATAAAAAATTCTCATTTAGGTTCAAGTTTTTCGACTTAAATGCACTCAAAGGTCCCCACTTGTTATTTTGCACTACTTTTAAGGTACCAGATCTACTTTTAACAGTTAAAGGAAACGCTGCAACAATTTGGTTATTATTGGACATTTGATGCAAAAAATTATGTTTTCACTTCATTCAAAAATATCAAAGGTAAATGTGAGTTTACCCTTCTTATCGTCTCCAGATGCAACTTCAGAGAGGTATCTATAATAGTCGCCTTTCATCTTCAGATAGAACACCCTGCTTTCATGAGAAGTTGCGTTGGCAATGAGAAAATTGTCCAGTAGGCCCTGAAAACAACCATCCAGAGTCAGTTTTGAGACAAAATTGCTGATTTACCAAACAACACATTAACAAGTCTAAAAATCCATTATTTAACCCCACAGAATGAGGGAAAACTTACAAGTACATCTTTACAGATTTCCTTCAGTTCATCTTCTATCTTCTCCCGGTATTCACGTGACATCTGCTGTTTCTTGTCATTGCCCTCGGTCTTCTGCTCAATGCTGGAAATAACACGCCAGGACGAGCGACGTGCTCCAACCACATTCTTGTAGGCAACGGAGAGAAGGTTGCGTTCCTCATTCGACAGCTCTGCGCCTTGCTCAGTCACAGACTTCATGGCTGCAGCCATGTCATCATAGCGCTCAGCCTGCTCTGATAGCTTGGCCTTCTGTACCAGCTCGTTCTTATCCATTTTCTAGACTGGAAAAAATAAAGACAGAAATACATTTAAATATGTGCAGTCAATGAAAAGTTAGAGAGAAGTTCTCAGTTCTCTATACTGTGATGGTTTCTAACTTTTTTGGGGTGGTCTCTATTAAACTTCACCCTAGAAACCTAAGAGAGACTTGAAGTTCTTAATAAATGACTCGTGTTAAATGTTTGACTAATTGCAATCAGGTTTTGTCAAAAACAGCATTGCAAGCACTTCTTAGAATAACTCTTTAAATCATGTTGTGAAGAAATTTTAATTTGACATTTGCCTTGACTAAAATACTGATTAATAATAAAAATAGGTAGGGGTTTTGTTTATATTATCACTAATAATGTCACAGCCCTATAGACTGCAGCAGCTTTATTTATTCTTCCCTAAACCAAGAATCTGTTTCACAGTTAAATAGTCCAAAACTACCCACTGTGACCTCGTCTTCATCTTTTATTCCCTTAGTTAATATTTGGTTTGTAATAGTTTAAAATCCAACTACTTCTTGCATTTGCAGCCACAGATTCATTCACGTGCTCTTGATCCTTACACTAGTTTTATGCATAAAGTCTTTTGGTCAAGGTCGTCCAGTTGTTCCTCATTCCTGACTGAAAACATTACAGGATTGTGTTTCCTATGAAGGGTTTAGTTTCATTGATTTTCAATGTTTTAATTTTTGGTTTCCTGTTTGACACTTCCCGAGTTAAAATAATTATTTATAAACGTATACAAACATCTTAGTGTGTGGTTTATATTTAAGGGGTTTGCTTCAGAGCCAACTAGGACTGCCTGAATCTGAAAATGAGAAGAAGTTTTGAAGGGAGCCCCCTCGCAAGTGGGTCAGCACATGAATTGCTACGGTTAGCGTTTCAATCTAGTTGTGCAATTTTCATTTCAACAGCCTCAAAGATGGTACGATTTTTATATTTTACACATAAGTCCGTTATATTAGTAGGGTTATGTTTAATGTTATTTAAATCGCCTCTGAAATCAACCTTAGATTTCCTAGCTTGGTCTTGACGCCCTCCCCGGAGGTTGCTAGCAGTGCTAGAGCGGGCTTTTGCCTTTTACTACCGAAGTTTACCGATAAATTGTCAATTACGAAGTGAACTACTTACATTTTTGTAATTTAACTTGATTTGAGTGAGCGTTCAAATGTAACCACTCAACGTGAAAGGTGCTAATCTGTCGCGATAAGCGAATGAAGTGGCTAACAGTCTGCTAGCTATACCGTCGTCTGACTGGCGCTGTCTGGCTATCGGTAGGCCAGCAAAATTAATGGCCTTATTTGTTTTAAAAATACACAACATCAAGATAACAACGATTGATGTCTAAGAATTCAAGTCACACAGATAAACCAAAGTCTGATATTTTGGTGAATTACAGCAGATTTATTTTCCACAGCTGTATCGAGGCCCGCCCAGGCTACCGAGCCTGTCAGAACAAAGTGTCACGGAATCCGACCGTCGGTTAGCTGCTAGCATTAGCCTCCGATTGGCTTCTCAACGGGATTCATCCGGACACGAAAGAAACAGCTATCTTACCTCTAAGCTACCAATGAAAATACACTAATATCGTGCTGTATTTGAACGCGTGAAGTCATTCCACTTACAAAATTGGTGACTTTTTATCCTGGTTTTTTTCACTCTCTGGACGATTCAGCCTCCGTCTCGTTCAGCGTTCAGGGCAGTACCACTTCCGCTACACTGGCGTTTCTGTTTCCTCCTTTCTCACCACACATCTGCCTTACGTAATGCAAAGCACTGCTTCTGGGCTAAAGACAACAATTAACAAAGCCCAACTTAAAGCTTCCTTCAGGAAAAAGACAATAATCATGTGGGTCCACGTTTCTGTATTTCTATAGTCTATAAATAGGACCAGTTAGTTGAACGAAAAGTAGCAACATGAGATTTTCTTCTCCTTGTAAATGCATGCTGACACACCTGCTGCTTTTTAAGAAAATGCAACTTTTGTTGCTCTATTGTGAGATAACCTAGACTTTGTTTTAAAAGGGCATCTATTTGTGTTAGATTTAAATAAACTCTATACAAAAATGTGTAAAAAGTAATTAACCCATAATAACTATAATTCATATAGTTGCATAAATTACAGCAAGTCATCCAGTTCCTGAAGAAGCAAAGTAGTCCCAGACCATAAATGCAGTTAGTTTAACACCAGCTGTAATGAAACATACTTCAGGTTAATAACTCAGATTTACTTAAGTGCAATTTCACACCTGAAGATTTTGAAACAATCATCGAACTTTGACTACTTATCCATCCATCCATCCCATTTTACTGCCGTGTTAATGATTATAGATTTCTGCAACCATTATGGATAAAATATAAGGTAACACCTTACAATAAGGGTCCCTTTATTGATGTTACTTAGTGCATTATTAAGCATTAATAAACTATTAACAATTGTTTAATATTAAGTAATGCATTACTATGCAGACAACCCCCACCCCGGCCCTTTGTCCTATATTGGGAACGTTAATAAAGGGATCCGTTGTTTATTAATGCTTAATAACACACTAAGTAACATTAATAAATGGACCCTTATTGTAAAGTGTTACCAAATATAATCTAATATAAACCCTCTTTTAACCATAAAACTCTGATCCCATGTCCTTTCCCAGAGCTGCTGACTTCATTTATTATTTTTCATCCAGATCAATAACTAAATGTATCCATGACATTCTTTTTGTTTTCAGATCATTAATTTAGACAAATTCTCATTCACTCATTGGCAGCCATAGTGCACCATAGAACATTTACTCGCCCTCTTAATTAAAAACTTGTTTTTAGATTTTCTGGGGCTGGGGAATGATAGGTAGTGTGAGGTTTAGCCACGGAGGACAATGAGACTTTTCCTTGTTCTTTGCATTTTAAATACGTATTAAAGAAAAATAACCAATTACATTCTCTTGACCATGATCAAAACATCCCTCTGCATTCTTATGGATATGAATAGGCAAATGTTTTTCCTTGTTATAGTACTGTACAACTATATAAGTCTCCAAACTTTCATTATCAAAGTACATGCAAAGCAGGCTTCAACTTTCCACATCACACTTGTGACAAGAGTCCATCTAGCACAGCTACCTGT
Organism: Aphyosemion australe; assembly: GCA_006937985.1. Classification (NCBI taxonomy): domain Eukaryota; kingdom Metazoa; phylum Chordata; class Actinopteri; order Cyprinodontiformes; family Nothobranchiidae; genus Aphyosemion; species Aphyosemion australe. The sequence goes on from SSNS01000333.1 coordinate 50,515, forward strand.
CCTGCTAAGAACGCAGTATTCTGTTCAACAGAAGTTAAACAAATGAAAACTTTTCAGGCTTTTATTGAAACAAACGTCGCATTTATGTTGGCATTTCTGTATTTTTGATAAAGAAATACTTAAATATCTCAGCACTTAATAAAACTACATAAATATATTTGATTTGACAAATTTTCCACATTATGTTACAATTATTTGATCACCATACATTCTGGCTTGTCCAAAAATTTTGTTATAAGATTAATGTAAATTAATATTAAGCTAAAGTATGTTTGCTTTATATGAAATCCCACCTTCAGAAGCTCACTGTAACAGCAAACATGAGGACTGGACTTCCCATTTTGCCCATCACATTTTATGGTTCAATGCAACTCCAACCAGCTAAAATCCATTGATGTGAAGGCAAACCTTCAAAGGAAATTTGCAAAAAACCCACTATTATAAATGCTGAAAGCAGGATTTTGCTGGATGTTGTTGCATGTATCCTATCTGAGTCGTGTTGCAGAAACTCACCAACATACCTTGGACACAGTGAAGTAACTGAAGGGCCCGTGTCATATTTTATACCTGCATATAACTAAATGTGTATAAAGACAGAAAGTGTGCGTGTGTGTGAAGGGGGGGTGTTACATAATAAATAATAAACAATGGAGTGTACATTTAATTGTATTTGTATAAAACTGGTAGATCATCCACACAGTTCCTCACAGTTAACATATTTGTGCAAAACCTTTCAAATGATCTTTAACTTGTAGCCATGCCCTGTTTTTGTTTCCAACAAAAATCAATACAAGCTTAGTCTAGTTTTAACAAAGAAATGTAATTTTATTGTGATCAGAACCAGCCTTCAACTCGAGCTGTGGTGTCACTGAAAATAGTTGCTGCATATAAACAATAAAACCTGCATACTGGACGTGTATCCATCATCTTGTAGGTTGTCTGTTGTGATAAAAGTTCTTAAAACTAGCGACAGAATCAGAGTCCAACAAAGAGTCCTCCTGTAAACATCGTTCACTTGTCTGCAGGCTGGTGGAGAACTGTCTGACCATCTGCTGTTTTCTGCTGGTACTCCCGCTCTGATTTTTTCCTCCTGTAGACGTCATCTGTGAAACAAAAAGAATATTTAAAAGGGATGAAACTTAGGTTTTTAGGGCTGCAGTTATTTAAAAATATGTAGATCCGTACTACTTATTACCAGACTCTCTTCACGTTGTTTAATGTGGCATGGTAGGAAAAGAAGATGTGTGTAGCAATAGGATAATAATAAAAAAACATAACACTACTTATTATCTATGGCTCAGTTCTAGTTAGGTGACCCAGCAAATACATCTGTGTGACAAGCTGTTCAGCATTTTGGCTTGTCACTGCAGGAAAAGCACATGCAGGAATTAATATGTGGTGCATATGACCCAGGAGAGCCCTCTCCAAGGTGCTGATGTACTTTGTCCTTATTTACTCAGACAACAGATGAAACTTAAGTATCAATATTTATTTATTTTATGTTTTTTCTGGTATACTACTGAAAATAGTGGAAGAACTTGGTTATTTTTAAAGAAAGCGTTCCTCTGTATCCATAAGAGGCTTCAGAACAAAATATCACATAAAGTATCATGGGTCAATCTTTTATTTTATTTTCTTTTAATGAGGACAGAAATCTTCTGCTTTAGAGCTGACCCACTCTGACTAGGTGTTAGTTTAAATCCCCCCGAGATTTTCTCTCTGAAATTGTTGGGACTGGCTTAGATTTGTACTGTTTAGTGGATCTGAATGGATCCCACCTCCGATAGCTCTTGACCCGTCATGTTTGTAAATGAGAACATGTTCTCAAACATTTTACCTGGTAAAATAAAGGTTGAAATAAATTTAAAAGTAGTGTAGTAGTTTCCTCACCAAGAGTTGAACACAATCCATAGTCTTTAAGTGGTGAATACTGCAAAATGAAGATTATGAGATAAGGTAGATAATATGGTTTTCCCTTATTCTGATTGTGATTAGACCTTCAGTCTCTATGGATTGTAGCATCTTTAGCATTTTTCTCTATGTTGCACTCTTCTGATCAGAAGACTGGAACATATACGACATTTTCTTTACGCAGATCTTGCAGATGCTGAAGCTATAAAATGACTTTCATCTCAAAGATGTTAGAAGGAATGTTTGAGGCCAGTACTGTACTGTGCTCTGTCAAAAAACTCAAACATGGGAACTGACTTTAGTATCAGTCCTAACCTAGTACCAGCTTGGAGATTTTAGTCTATTTAAAACCATAATGGCACGTACCAATAGGAAGCGATTTTATGTTTCGTGTGTGGGGTGAAGCTATGGAACAGTTTGAATGAAAAATTAAAGCAATGTCCAGACATTAAGCAGTTCAAAAGGGAATATACAAGAATGATTATAAGGAGGTATAAAGAAGAAGAGATTGTTTGATTTGTGTTTGATTTTGATTATGGATTTCAATATTATGTTGCATCGTGAAGTGTTTTGACCAGGAAACCAAGTCAGTATTGAAAATGCGTTCAGAGTAAGAGATAACTGGATGGAGTAGTTATGATCTGTGAAAGGGGTGGGAGTTTATAAGTGTATACTTCTTCCCACTCCTTTTCGAGCATGTGGCTCAAAGTAGATGATAGATACGTAAAATTAGCCGTTTTTTATTTTGTTTTGTTTCTTTTTGTACTTGTGTGTGTGTAATCTTTAACAGTGCTGCATGTTCGAAATAAAAAGTTGGATGGAATGAATGAATGAAACCTTCACCAGCATCAATAGGGTAAAAAAAGATAAACAAACATGGCGGCTACTTCCTTCTGACTTTGGCAAACTGTCGCCACCGTGTATACTCACCTCAGATAAAACGTGCATAATGAAGAAGCTAACTTTGTATGTTTACACTTACAGAAAGTCTCTCTTCCTATCCTCACGTTGATCATGACCCACTCCATGACTCCTCCGATGCAAAAAAAGATGGGTAGAAACCTGTACGCCCCCAGCTGGCGTTTCCCTGGGACGATGTTCAGTAGACCTTTTATTGTTTTGCTCTTATAAAACATGGCGATTTACAAAAAATACACAAGCTAAGAGTCTAGTTTACAGTGTGTTCGCAAAAGCGGTTCAGAAGGACGCTGTCTTGTGCCTTTCACGTGTCCTTTAGAAACATTACGAGAGCATGAGAAATGGCGCTCGTTTTGTGGCACGGCTTACAGCAAGCGGGCGGTGTTCTGTTTTACACTGTCAAACAGCTAGCATTTGTGGCTAGCTCTACGGCGGAGTTAAAAACGAATGCGTTTAAAAGAAACGTAATATCCGGTTTTTTGTACGTCTAAAAATGCTGCATAGTCAAGTGTTTTACCTTTCATTATAAGTTTTACACGTAACATCTGACTTGTGTGAGTGGCAAAATATTATTTCAATGAATATTATGCATATATAAAAGAAAAAAAATACAAGACATTTAGATGATTCTTGTATTTTAGCTGAACACAAAATCATTAAATGGCATTTTTCGTATCTGATACCTAAACATATTTTCACCCAATCTATAAAAATATTGAATTATTTTTAATAATTTAAGCAAAAACATTAGGAAAAAAATTAGGCAAGTGAATTTCATGACAAAGATTTATTCCATGTTTTTTAAAATCCCATAACCATGCCTTCTTAAATAGTCTAAAATTGAACTTCCTGGGACGTGTCTTGAGTGATTGGATTTCAATACACAGTTGGTATGAAACATTAAAAATAGACATAAAACCAAAAGTTCTACCATAGCATGAGATGAAATACACAGATGCGGGTTTATTTTGACTGGGATGACCAAACACACCACTGCTGAAATGACCTCATGACACAGTTAGAAATTACACAACAGATACATGAACTATACGTACACAAGACACATGCAACAACTACAAAGGGGCTTCACAATTAGTACCATACAGGGAGCTAAGGGGAGATCTAGGAGACTAAATGTTCCCATCAGAAATCTACAGGACCAAAGATAATCATAAGTTATAGTAATCATGTAAAAACACTCCTGTAGGTTTGAATTTACATTTCATATTACGATGTGAGAGCATATATGCAGGCATTAAATCTAAAAAAGGGGGTATTTACCAATCCCACCGTTTCCTTTTAAATGAATTCCTATAAAAAAAAACAGTCATATTTTGGGGGGTAAATGGTAATAAAAGTCAACAGAATTAAAATTATGATTTCTGTCTCAAATATCGTCCATTTCCCCCAAAATTTCCAATATCACAAACAACAGTGTTTTTAACAAATCAAGAATTAGCATTTTATTTTTGCTATCTTGACTTTGAGCTTTGTTTTATAATTATTTGTGTTCATAATTATTTGTGTAGTAAAATGGCAAATCCAGCAGTTATCAGTCTTCAACTTTGTGAGCTGGTCTACAAAAAGTCCAGTGATGCTCAACCGTGTTTTCGTTTGCACGCTCACTCATGTGATGCACACGCGTGTTCCGGATAGTGAAGCCCTGTTTCATGATGTAGTCCATAAGGTGAACCCTTAAAGACACCTCTTGATGATAGTCACATGGTCCAAAGGTAAACGACACCTGGCAGTCTCTGGTGTCCATCATGTGTTTGTTCCACTTGGTGAAATTGTTTGAAATCCCTTCTAGCAGCGCGTGAACTTTGGTCGTAATAGTTAGCTGTGTGATGATGACCGCCACTGGGTTAGAGTATTTTGACAGTTTCCGAGTGCTAGAGAGCTCCACGACTTCCTCAAAGATGTCGGGAGGGTACAGCGGTTTGGGATCATGAAGGCATTGGATCAAAGGTTCGATCTGGTAGAAGTCTGCCTCCTTCCTCAGCAGGTCCGTCTCTGTGAAGTCCACAGGAAGGGTAAGCTCGGATGTTCGCAAGAAGTTAAGGATGTATCGGAAAAGTGTCCCATCTCGATCAATGAAATAATTCCCTTGGGAATCACGAGTCGTGGGGAAATCGCCCCTAAACATGGCACCAAGCATGGAGTCTGGATAACGCTGCAAGGTGGAAAGACTAGTGGTATACAGGTGGCCTCCCACATTCAAGGTAACAGGAGTGGTCATCTAGAGGAAAATAGGAGGTGTAAAGTTAGCCAGCATCCTGTATAAGTGAGAAATAATGTTAAGAATTTGTAGTTCTTCAAGGATGTAAATATAGTGTTCAAAACTTATCAAGATTTACAGGAGCAAATAAAAATTTTGAATATGATGCAAAAGTTCTTTTATTTCAGTAATTGAATTTAAAAAGGTGAAACTAGACTCATTACATGTAAAGCCAGACGTTTCAAGACAATTAGAATATTGTGAAAATGTTCAATATTCGAAACTCAAAGTGTCACACTCTAATCAGCAAATGAATCCAAAACACCTGCACCTGAGCCTTTAGATGGTCTTGCAGTCTAAGGTGAATTACTGAAATAAACGGACTTTTGCACAATATTCAAAATTTTCAAGTTCCACCTGTATATTAAATTATTGTAATCTAAGAAAAGTACAAATACTTTTATTTTTTTATCATTGATCAGTTTTATTTTTTCATAAACATCTTTGTTGTTTTATTATTTTTATTGTGAATTTCCTTTTACGTCTTATTGTTCTACAGCACTTTGGGTTGCCATGACTTGAAAAACACAGAAATAATAATATTGATTGACTGATTTTTAGGAAGAACAGACATTATTAACACCGTATCTCAATTTCTAACCATAACAACATACCCTATGGCCCCAGTCTCCATTATCCATTTGTGGAAGAATACCGACTTGGTCAAAAACAAAATAGAGGGAACAGATGATAATCAGCACACTTTAGTTATATCTGTGGAAGAAAACAGCCATATTATTATAGATTAATGTAATTTTACACACATCTCTGATTATATGAACAACATTGTGCAGATCAGCAGTATACCCACCATAAAAAACAAATGCATATGTGTGAAGAAACAGAAAACCAGATTATTACTGCTAACTGTATGTGGATATTTATATTTCCCAAACATATTTATCAGATTATTCCATGTGATATTTATAAATTTAGTTTCCCAGTCATCTATAATTGTTGATGCACTTTACATGAATCCTCCTGAAATGATAAGGTCTGAATGTTAGCCGTTTCTCTGTAGCATTGTGACCAAACAAGGTCAAATATAACAAAAGAGGGAACATCTGCATTTGCACTGCCTTCATCATCCTCAACATGAAAGCGGTGTTATGAATCTCAAACATCAACCATGACTTTGATTTTATAATCAAAAGGTTCTGTTACTTGTATAGCAGCACCTGTACTGGGAAAAATAGTTTCCAGCAGAGTGAACAGAGAAAAAACACACTACACCCTAATTTATAGCTTTACATCCTGATTGCTAATACGAAAACGAAAGGCGATTAAATACAGATAAGTACCTCTCTCAAGCAACAAAGTGTATTTTAAAGTGAATTATGTTACAGTCTAAATGCTATTTTATGCAGTTTTGCCTGAAGCCTTAGTAAAAAGTGAGTAACAAACTAGCGAAATGATTGCTAACCTAGCTAGGGTGCTAGTTTTTAGTTAGCAAGCTAACACAACTAGCACCACATAAACAACTGCGGTTATCGACCGGGGTTTCTTTAGACTATCTGCGGATAAAAGCAGACAATAAACCAACGCCTCACCGGGTTCCTCTGGTGTTAGCTTTTATGTTTTTGGTCCAATAAGAGTGGCCTGTGGTCAGCATTCAAAGGTGCAGCCGGAAAGTCAGTGATGTTGGGTCGTAGTAGCAGCTGTGTTCGGCTTCAGGCTGCAGCAACACTGCGTCCACAAGGAGGATGAAGGAGGAGGAGGAGGTCTTGCTGCAGCTACAGCCTCCTCTGCAAAAGCACACATCCACAAACTCAGCGCTTACATGGCACACAAGAGGGGCCCAGACGACTACAGGCTCCTGTTCTTGCAAAACTATAAAACATGAAAATATAGGAGGCAGTCTTTCAAATGTCCACTCAGATGGACAACCTGCATTTTGACTTAAAATATGGGTAACACTTTACAATAAGGGTCCCTTTATTAGTACATTATTAAGTATTAATAAAGGATCCCTTTATTAACTTTCCTGATATTATTGTCCTTAAAGGTTGAATGTGGAATGGTCACGAGCTGCGGGTAGTGACAGAAAGAATGAGATCACGGATACAAGCGGCCAAAATGAGTTTCCTTAGGGTGGCTGGGCTGTCCCTCAGAGATGGTGAGAAGCTCGGTCATCCGGGAGGGGCTTGGAGTAGACCCGCTGCTCCTCCACATCAAGAGGAGCCAGTTGAGGTGGCTCGGGCATCTGGTTAGGATGCCTCCTGGACGCCTCCCTGGTGAGGTTTTCAGGGCACGTCCAACCGGGAGGAGACCCAAAAGAAGACCCAGGACACGCTGGAGTGACTTTGTCTCTCGACTGGCCGGAGAACGCCTTGGAATCCCTCCGGAGGAACTGGCCCAAGTGGCTGGGGAGAGGGAAGTCTGGGCCTCTCTGCTTAGGTTACTGCCCCCACGACCCGACTCTGGATAAGCGGCCTATGGCTGGATGGACCACACTGGGTTTATGTTTACATTTACCAGCCAATAGAGGGCACCATTGTGGGTTTCCAAATACGGTAAACAGTCCGCTCAGCACAGCAAGGATGGCACTGTGGAAAATGGTGGACTCGGTAAGTCAAGCAGCTGCTTCTGAGCCCAGATGTCATTATTCTTCTCAGAAGAGGTGCGACCATAAAAGACCTAAAACCAGAGTGAGTTTAGGTTGGTCACTTCATGTATCTGCAGCAAACCTGGCATCCCGACAGCTGGAAACCTTGTTCTATTGTTGCAACTAGAACCTCCACACACTAGATGTCGCTTTGGTGTTCATGTTCCATATTCAGCCTTAAAGGTTAGGACAAAAAGGCCAGGGGTGTGTGTGCTTAGTAATTCATTACTTAATATTAACATTAATATTAAGCAGTACCGGTACTTTATTTTAATGCTTAATAATGCACTAAGTACGTTAATAAAGGGACCTTTATTGTTACAAAAATATGTAGGCCATCAAACAGCAAATTAACTAGACTCAAACATATTTATATTGGATGATTACCTACTTTATCCACTACTATTCATCAAAGGCTAAACACGAGGACACAAAAATGGAAGCAAATCCATATGTTTATTATCCCAATCCACTTTACATTGAAATGTAACTCAATAAATATTTGAGCACTTCATTCTTTATTTCAGTTTCAATGTGCAATTAGCAGTGGTGTGTGTCTTAACACACAAGAAATAGCATAATAACAGGATGTGATTAAATATTCAAGAACACTTCTTTGTGCCGCTCCCGGAATTTTGCTGCAAAATGATAAACTCCAGGAGAAGTTTGGCTGTCCGACATGGCTTTTCCATCACCACAGAGTGCCCACAATTATCCAGCAGGTCAACTCTGCATCCAGGCACACACTCTGCAATAACATTAGCTCCAGAGACGTCCACGACCTAGACAAATTTGAAACAATCATTGTTTTATCCATCTCACATGAAAGACTTCACATTAAGATTCAGGTATTTTATGCATTTTTTAGAACCTCGTGATTTCTGTGAAACAAAACCAAGCAGTTATGCATGTATTTATGTGGGCTTTTCAAGGTCATTGTATTATATTTACATCAGAGTTACCTGATCTTGTTTTCCCCATATTACTTGTAAAGGTGTAGTTATGAGATGCAAGTGCTCCTGCAAGGCATATCTTGATTTTTCACCAATAATCTCCATAAACACTAGTGAAAGAATAATTATATTATTATCTTATATATATTGTGGTGTACATTATGTTAAAAGCACTCAGAGCACTGTGAACTAACCTTCTTCGTAGAATGAGTTATGAGGTTGTCGAACATCAACCAGCCCTTGAAGGATCTAAATAACAAAATCACAGGTTTTGACTTTAAAAATGATGAACTATTTTCATGAATATTAGTTTCGTTTCACCATTTTAGTAATTCACAGAACAAGAATAAGGGTCTGCCATGTAAATGAGCAGGCGTCACATTCACATCTAAAATGACTTGGCTCTCTACTCCCCATAGAGAGCAAAGTCATGCCTATTTAGAACAGCAGACCCTATAGAAGTCAATGGCTCTCCAGCCATTTATGTCAAGTGGAAGGTGAAATGGATCACCAGTCGAAGGAGAGTCACATCTGATGGTAACTTTTGAGAAGCAAGCCGTCACTCAAACACGTGCGACTTACGTTGTGTAAAAGTACTTCACCATCAGTCAAGTGCTTGTGAAACTGATAATAATAATAACTGCTTTATGATTTATTGTTGCATATTGGACAAACAGAGGGCAAAAAAACACATTGGAACGACCTTTATTCAGTTCAGTTTATTTATATAGCGCCAAATCACAACAAGAGTCGTCTCAATGCACTTCACAAAGTAAACATTCCAATACAGTTCTAGCCTAGTGAACTAGACCAATTCTTGCTTTGCAGAGTTTACACTTATATAGGATGGCTTGCCAGGCTAATACAGTTCAGTTCATTAAGCCAATCAGTAAAAAGGTTTCCTATATAAGGAACCCAGCAGATTGCATCGAGTCACTAACAAGCGACAGTGTCTTTACAGCAATCCCCATACTAAGCAAGCATGTAGCGACAGTGGAGAGGAAAACTCCCTTTTAACAGGAAGAAACCTCCAGAGGATCCTGGCTCAATATTAGCAGCCATCCGCCACGACTCACTGGGGATTGAGAAGACAGAGCAGGCACCCCCACACACACAAACATATGGAGGCATTCAAAACATTGACACATTTTTCTTTGTCAATGCTAACCAAGCTAACAAAAAAATACAACAAATTTACTCAGGTGGGTAAGACTATATGAATTATCAAATGACTACCCTTCAGCATTCCAGCATCCCGCACATGCAACAAAATATATTGTGTTCATAGGACCTGGAATTTTAAGGGGTTTTAAACTATGATGAGCAGGTGTGTGTGGCTGTGAATTCCATTAGCAGACGTTTGTTCTGTGCTGCCGCTGGCACCTCGTACATTTTCGTTGTTGCTTCTTTGGGCAGCAGTAAGCATAAATCCCATTAAAACTTCCAAACGTTAGGATAGCAACGGAAGGGTTGACTGCACCTTCTCCTTTGCTAGCTTAGACTTAGAACTGTCAACGTCCATGAACCTCTTAGCACCTCACTGGTGTTTCCAGCTATATCAGCTAGAAAACGTGCGTTTCTCTCCTCCCCTCTGTTATTGTTTATATTAGTGTTGCTGGCTACTTCGTACATATTGTTTGTGAAAGGTGACGTTGAAAACCAGTCGAAGGAGAACCATGTCTGACATTAACTTTTGAGAAGCCCTTGGAGAAACACGCTGTCACTCAAACGCATTCAGCTTGCGTTATGGAGAAGTACTTTGCCGTCAGTAAAGTATTAGCCTTATGATTTACTGTTACGTATTGGACAACCTGAGGGACTTAAATGCACAAGAATGCCATATTTTTTTAAGTTACGGGGGCAATCAAAACAGTGACAAATGCGTTCAAAACCAACAAATTTCCACTCACCATAAGCAAAGTCACAGGCATACATTCTGTCACTGTCTGAAAGTTTTAATGAGATTTATACATGCTTCCACCCAAAGATCCATGTCTAGGTGGCAACGGCATCAATTTCTATGAGCGGCGATGGAGCAATGACGTACCTTCGTAATCCACAAAAAATTACTTTCGGAACAATTTACGTCACCTCCATAAAATCTGCCACACACACCTACAGATTAAGCTGCCATCACTATGATGGCTGATCTCTCTTATGTCGCCATCGCTTAGAATTTGAAGAGTTATTTCATTTTTTTTAAATAAATACATTAACTGTGCATTATGAGCAGTTATCACTCCCATACACATAGTTGCTGCTAAAAATGTCACCTTCTTGTGTGCTCACCACAAGGCGGGAAAATCCAGCTCTCTGATTGGCTTAGACTGTCTCAAAGCTTCTGCTGGATTTTTCCTTGCAAATGTTTGCTGCAAGTGGCAGGCACCATGAAAGTTTCTTCAGGAACTCTCTAGATCTACTTGTAATGTATAGATCTTACCTGCTGAGGGATTTTAAAGCGAACGTGGGAACACAGCCTGAACATGTCCTCCATCTCTTCGGGTGTAGTGGGGATCAGCGGGATGTTCAGTGTGTAGTTATGCTCCAGATCCTGCAGGTGATTGTCGAATTTGGTTTCACATGGATGTTTTATACCTGCAAGATGAAATCAATGTTTTACTGGTCACAACCTGACATCAAATGACAACAAACTTAAATATCTGGAACATTTAATAGCAGACTGGAAATTACACAAGCACTGTTTAAGTGAAAAGAATGATAGAGGAGGAGAGGTTTTGAAAGATTTTGCACAAATTTGCTTTATAAAGGATGTATTTTATTAGTACTTTGTATGTATTCTGTTTGGACTGTAGAGCGTACCATCTGCAGAACAAACTGTGAAAAGATTTAATTAAGTGTAACATGGTTTTGTTGCATCAATGCCATAATTTATTGTACAGGCAGCAGTAGCTCAGGAGGTAGAGCGAGTTGTACAGTAATCTGAAGGTTGCAGGTTCGATCCCGGCTCCCACCAGAGAATGCCGCTGTGTGTCCTTGGGCAAGACACTTAACCCACCTTGCCTGCTGCTGGTGGTCAGAGGGACTGGTGGCGCCAGTGCTTGGCAGCCTCGCCTCCGTCAGTGCGCCCCAGGGCAGCTGTGGCTACATTGTAGCTCATCACCACCAGTGTATGAATGTGTGTGTGAATGGGTGGATGACTGTGTTGTGAAGAGCCTTGGGGGGCTGTAGAACCATAAGAAGGCGCTATACAAATACAGGCCATTTACAGAATGATTTTTGTTTTTACTGCAAAATTTGGTTCAATCTGGTAAAACCTAACATATCTATTTTAAAGTTCCTATATAATGCAAAATCAACTTTTTGGAGCGTCTGATATTATTTCCTTACGAAAAACACCCATAAGTGGTTTTGACTTCATGCATGCATTTTCCTGTCTCAGCTGTTTATTCCCTGCAGCTCTGGTAAACTCTGCTAAGCTAGGCTATTGCAGGAGCCTGGATAGGGCGTCGTCATTACGTCACCAGGCACTGCTCCTTCCCATCCAGGAAGTCGCAAATCTGGACCCCTCCTCCCCTGGACTGTAAATACTAACACCCAGGCTCTCTGTGTAGCTAGCAGAAAGTTTAATCTCCACAGTTGTGAAGAATTTCTTTCTTTCTTATATAGTCTGAACTTTAAATAACCTAAAAATAGATTTTTGTCTGCAAGAGGTACAGGATCCTTTTCCAATTGACCTTTCGCCGAGCCCCGCCCCCCTTAGTTACTGTTGCCATGTCCGACAATAAGTGGATCAAATACTGCAGCTCCGCAGATTTCCGCGATGGAAAGAAGTAGACAGATGCGTGTCAGCGACATTTTTTGGAGCAATTCCTCCTCAATATCATCCAGATCGAGGCAAAAGGGTTACAGTATGCAGTGGAGGGATATATTAGTGTCGGCTCCGCTGAGCAAAGCGTAGCAGGGAATAAGGAGTTGGGAATTTTGCGAGAAGGCGGCGTCCGGGATCACGTGGATTGGTGAGCGGTGGCGGCGATGCGGTGTCCCTGTGAGCTGTCAGATGATCTGAGCTGCAGGCAGCTCTAAAAGCTCCCGGTGCTCTGCATCGCTAAAGTTTACCATCTCAGCTGGTTCTGTTAACAAAAAGAAACTTAAGCCCGTGTTTACTTTAATTTTCAATATAGTTCCCGGCCGTAGCTCGGCATTAATTCATCACGTGATCATGACACCACCCGCTGTTGCGCCAATAGGTTTAATGTGCGTTTATAAGACACACGGTTAAGGTAATATTACGCTGATTTGCCGGCACAGTGTGTCTTATCTAAAAGGGTCTTGGATAGTCTGGGAGGCAGACCTCCACCCAGCCGCGGGCGGGGGGAGCACTCATGCTTGGCTGTTGCTGGTTGAGCTCGATGAGGAGGTTCTGAAGGGAAACGACTACTATCGAGGCTAATGCTTAGTAGTATAAATTAGGCTTAGCTTCATCATTTTGTTTGGAGTTGTCGGATAGTAACGGTTGCTATGATGTGTGATTGGACAATAGCTGTTCTGGGGGCGGGGCCGGTGAAAGGCTAATTGCTGAGTGGGACAGGTTGGCGTGAATCTGCAGCAAGCAAGAATCTGCGGTCTCCGGGTAGAGGCGGGGTTTCATTGAATTCAAGCGTCTTATTTCCAGGTTGAAGGAATGGTTTATATTTATAAAAGAAATTACATCTCATTATTGTTACAGTAATATTTTATAATATTGTTGCTGTAGAAGTTTTTTTTATCTCCAAAAGTGGAGTTAGATTTGTAGGCTATCTCATGCAGCTACAATAGAGTAAGGTCTTAATAACGAGTGACACAAATATAAACACACATAAAATGACTGACCATCGGGACAGATGAGTGTCATGCTACAGAGGTCTGATGGATAGCAGGCTGCATAAACCCCGGCTACGTTGCCGCCCATGGAGGTTCCAACCAGATGAAATGGTTTCCTGTTTAAGTGAACAGCTCTCACAAACTACAGAGGGTGAGGACGACACAAACTGATTTTTAAATAAAAAACAAATCTACATATGAAAAATGCTCCCATTCATGAACAATACCTTCCTCTGAGTACCTGATGGATCCTTCTGACTTGTCCCTGAATGGAGTAATCCTCTGTGTTGGTGCGCGTTGTTCCCTCATGACCAGGCATGTCCACACACACAATGTGCAGATGCTTTGGTAAATACTAGACAAATAAAGAGCACAAAAAACAGAGGCAAGTGTATGAAAACCCTTACAAGCTGATGAACATAGTGTGATGTAAAACAGTAACTACTAGACTATAAATGGTGCTGTTGTTGTGATAATGATTAACATTGTGACAAAAATACACAAAATGATGCAAATGAGTTTTTCTGTCTTTCCTGTTTCTTTTCTTTTTGCCACAACATAAATACTCATTCAAATGAAATTATAAACATATTTATTTATGCATTTTTTTATTTAAATGAGTTTATATTGTGACTGACCTCATCTGAAATAATAGAAAGGAGTGCTTGAATGACTGCACATTAGATTTTACTCAAGAAAAACTCCAGATTTTTTCTGTTATTTAAAAACTCTGAATACAGATTATATAGGTATTTTCCCTATAAAAAGTTTAGTTTTGTTGTTTCAGTGATAAAAACTATTGCTGATAAAAAAATTCACAACATTTTTTTCTCATTTTTTTTCACGTTCGTACAATATAATATTTATAATGTATAAATGTGATACTAAATTGTAAAAACGTGATAATTATATTGAACATGATTTTATTTTGTGTGGGTGGCAGCTCTACGCTGCCGTATGTGTTAGATTATTAACATTAATATATAGTTTGCACTAAACGTAGAGTTCCTCCCACCTTGACGACAGTCAGCCATGTATCTTTGTGAGCAGAAAAACCGTGAAGCATTATGATTGAAGGTCTCATCCCAGGTTTTCCTCTGGATGAATAACAGAAGCGATAACCACCACAGTCTATAACGCGCACCTGCAGACCCAGAGTCCTTCTCCAGTACCTGGAGACAAACAGATACACAGAACCCTAAAGAATGAGACGTTGTCTATTTGAAAATTAAATTTGGGAAAATTAGGTTAGATTATGGGGTCGGTTTTAGTCATTTGGGTGAGCTGATTTATCGTCTCATAAAATATAGTATTAGAAAACATGCAGTTTTATGAGCAAGTCAAATATGAAATAATTCTTACTTCTGATTATAAAATTGGTAAAATGGATGCATGTCACCATATTTTCCCTCCATACCAGTAATAGACTCTGATGAGCACAGACGGCCAGAGGAAGAAGGAAGCCAGGAAAACCAGGATGGGAATCACCAGCGTTCCTCCAGCGATGATGAATAGGTTCACTACATCCAGATCAGCAGCCATGACTGACCTAAAAACACATCAGGCATTTGCGTTGTTCACACAAAGAACATGGAGATGTTTCATATCCTGAAACATGCATATTAGGAAGTATAAAAACTTACTTTTGCTGTTTACTTCCCTCCTGGTCTCTCGTATCACGTGAACATGGCTTTATTGGTGTTTCTGTTGATGTATTAAATACTTTATCTGGAGAGTTGAAATAAAAACCATCCCCGTGAAGAGCGCAGTTAGCTTTGTCAGATTATGTTTGCTCTGGTGAAACGCATCGATTATTAGTCATCATTAGAGGAAACCAGGCCACAACAAGTTAGGGTCAATATTTTAAAGTGAGCGCACCCTCAAGTTTCATTTTGACTGAATTCAGAAAAAGTAACATCCAAATAAAAAAATAGAGGCAATAAAAAGGTTGTTGGAAAATAATAGGTGCTCATTTGTGTTCAGTAATTGTAAATTATGCTAATTAATCACTAAATACTTTAATTTCTGCAGATATAGAACTAATTTGTTTCCTGAACCATTGCATTTAAAGACATGATATGCAATTTTTTCATATTTTTAAATCATTTTCTTGAGCCAGTATGTGCTAAAATGATCCTTTACACTACAGGGTTAATGAAATGTCACTCAGACTCCCACCGCCCTCTGTGGCCAGAATACTGCACTTGCAACTTCAGAGTGCCTGGTGCTGCAGTCTGCTTCCAGCATGTTTTAGATCATGAACACAGCTGATTTGTTTGATTTAGTGATGAACCACTCCTGTAGACACTAATGAAGGCTGAGGAGACATTTCAGCAGTTAGATTAAGGTGTTAAAAAGACGAACGCACAGCAAGGAGATAAGTTTCACTTTGGCTTTCACTAACAAACACTAGGGGGTGCTAAAAGCAAGCCCAAACTGCATAGTATCCCTTTAAGGCTGCTTCAGATCAGCTAAAACACAGAAGATCTGATCTGCCTACAGCTAGAAGCTGTTAACAAATCTTCAAAGATCTTAATGTAGTACTTTTGAACTGAATTAGCTATCATGCATTAGAGATCTGCTGTCCCTACACCCCAGCAGGTCCCTGAGGTTCAGTGATCAGCGCACCAGGCTAAAGGTGACAGATCATTTGCTGCTGTGGCCTCCAGACTCTGGAACTCTCTGCCCCTGAGCCTGAGATCAGTGGACTCAGTGGTCTCCTTTAAAAAGCAGCTGAAAAGTCACCTGATCAGTCTGGTTTTGTGTGACCTGTTCATCCTTGTCCTCCTCACTAGCTTCTTTTCATGCTGCTGTTTCTGTAAATTCTGTATTTTTCAGGCTCTGTGTTTACATTTTTTTTATTTTTCGTTATGATCTTTCTTTTAATTTTCTTTATTGTTCTTGTGAAGAGCCTTGTGAGTTTTATCTTGAGGCACTTTATAAAAAAAATCCTTTCTTGTTCTTTTGCAAAGTCACCTTTCTAAAAATCAGACTTTAAGAAAGCATTTAGTCTGATTTTCAGGACACTTTTTCTTTCATTGGCTTTCAGTGAGTAGACCAGTCTGGTAACGTTTTTAAACTCTGGTTTAGACTGTGAACCAACACGTAACCACTGGGTGTCATAATAGAGGCACATGTGTGACGCCTCTCTTGTTTACTGCAGTCAACACAGCGGCCTCACACCCACGGATCTGAATCTGAAGCCTCTGAGGGGGAATAATGTACAGACCTCTGATGCAGCTGTTGATCTCTATTTCAGACTTTCACAGTCAAACCGACAGCGATTTTCCTAATTTAGAAAAAAAAAAAGGAAGTGAGCTTATTAAACCATAGAGCCTCCCAAATGTTGCCTCCTTGGTCCAGTTCTGACTCAGAACATCCAGATGATGGTCTGTATGTGAAAACAACGTCCATTAGAAGGTACGGACATGTTTTCAGATGTAATACTGTATTTTTCAAATACTTATGAGTATTATACTTCTAATAAAGTAAAGCAGCTACATGTGCTTTTACAACTGCTTGCAACAAACCCCTAAGTATGGTAGTACCAAATACTTCTTTATAACTGCATTAACATCTGGTGTATGAGGTTTGGTAACACGGTTCTAGTTATCCTGTGATCTGACTTAATTACCATGGCTGCTCACAAATCCTGTATGTAAATAACATGATTATACAGTGAAATGACCATCTACTAACATCCTGCTGCAACTCTGATCCTCTACAGATGACCTACATGGAAACTAGAGCAGAACAAATGGACGTAACAGTGCAGAGTGGCTCTTATGTTTGGGTTTATATAGGGATGCCCTAAATCTGCTCATGTTTCCCAACACAGTCTGAGCTACATCATGTTTATCGTGCTGCTTGTTACGCTGTGTCCTGGGAGATTCCTGGCAGCAAAGCCAGATGATACAAATGAAAGAGCAGATCATCTAAGTGCACGTGAATGCTTTATCCTTCCTAAAGGCTTTAATGTCATTCACAAAATTTAGAGAATCGAGAGATTTTGAGATCTATTTGGTATTGCAGAGTGTTTCTGGGCCTGAGCCAGGTTATTTAACCCATCATAGTGACCAGATCTAAGTTTGGAAAATGTAAAAAATAAAAAAATAAATAAGAATTCTACAAGTTTTTGAAAAAATGAAAAAGTTTAAAGAGCTAAAACAAAAAGAAAAGGTAAAATTAGTTTTTAAAAATATTCATTTAAAGAAAAGAACATCTTCTGGTAACCCCTAATAACTTTACATTTCTAAGTATTCCACTGAGTGCCTTTTAAAGGATGAAAAGTGGTTTAGAACTGGTTTGATTTTCCACAAGCTGAGTTACCACAGAGTCGCGCCCTCACACCACTTTAAACAGCATTCAGTTCAGCTCTAAACTTCTTTTACGTTTTATTTTTAGACGTGGGTCTGTGTTTTAGTAGTTAAGACCCACTGAACAGACTACTGAGTTATAGCAAAGTTTGAGTTTCATTAACGAAGGAGGAGAGAACAAAGAGACGAGGTATCCGACATCGTGCACGCTCCCGCAATGATTGACAGCAGCAGCATCTGAACAACCAGCAGCAGCATCTGAACAACCAGTGGTCAGATGCACCGACAGGCAGGTAGAAACATGGAGGTGGAGATGCATCCAAATGGATGAGAATAAGCACAAGAAAAAAAGTCAGAACAAGAGGAGTGAGCTGCACTTGAAAGTGGGAATGTTGTTAAAAAAGAAAAACTTTGTGAGCATAAACATCTCAGCTCCTGCTGATCATGAGACAGAAGAGACGATAATTCTGTCTGGATGTGGACTGGAAAATATTTTACAGCAGCTCTGATTATTTATTAAATGTTTTGTTAAATGCACAAACCTTCACTTCTGTCCTGTTGTCTCTGGTTCACAGCCTCAGTCCAATAGTATCCTATAATTAGCTGTTGTAGTCATATTTACATCAATTTCATTTGATAATTTCCCATTGAGAGCAAAACAAATCCAAATCTGCTTGTTTGATAGATTTCTGGTCATAACAGGGCCGATGCTGAAGTCTGAACTTAACCCTAACCCAGCTGCTTCTGCTGAGTGAAGCTTGAGGCTCATCAAAGACACAAGAACACCTGAGTGGCAGTAATTCAACCTAAAAGGTAAATACCAGACTGTCTAGGTGGTCTGGGTAACAATAATGGAGGCATGTTAAGATGTTAAAATCATGGCAAGATGTTTTATTAACAAAAGTAACCAAAAGCAAACAAACTGGCGGGTAAACATAATTGAACAAAAATGTCTCAGATATGTTTTCCCATCTTTACTGGGTCGCCACCCCCAAAGTGAACGTCACATTAATTGGACTCCACATTACCTTCTACAGGCATACAGGCTACTCAGGGAAAACCACTAGTCTGCATGTGACAGACATCTCTACAAATCTACAGTGTAGCTTAAAACTTTAAACTCTGAGACAAGTTGTTAAAATCAAGAAACCATACAACATAAACACCGCCAGGGAGTCAACAGGACAGAGCGCCTTGCTGTCCTGCCGCTCCTAGAGTCTGAGGTGTGGCTGGGCTTTGTAGCAGTGTCAGGGCTGATTGCAAGTTGGGACAGCTGGTACACTCAGAGCTGAGGCAATTAGTGGGAGTGGAGCCAGGTGCTACAGGTGCTCTCCTCACACTCAGGAAGGGAGAAAACAGAGGAAAGTTTAAAATACAATACAAAACAGCCAAGGGCTGTAACACTAATCTATGAGACAGACTCATTCCGTGCAAAGCCTTTATTTGTTATAATAGTGATGATTATGGCTACAGCTGATGAAAACCCCACATTCAAAATCTCAATTAAAATATAGTGAAAAGGTTCAATATTCTAGACTCAAAGTGTGACACTCTAATCAGCTGATGAATCCAGAACACCTGCAGAGGGTTTCTGAGCCTTTAGATGGTCTCTCAGTCTGAGCTGGATTACTGACATAAGTGGACTTTTACACCAGATTCTCATTTTTGAGTTTCACCTGTAGACCACATTAGAACTGGCTCTGCTAAAAACTACAATACTTAGATTATTCAGAGCTTAACTAGATTAGATTAGACTGATAGCAGAGTCCTTAAAGAACAGTTTGTGATTGGTGAAACCTTTATTTGATTTGTGACAGTTCAAAAAATGCAGATTTCAGAACTTTATTGCATCTGACCCACCTTTCCAGCTCCGGTGGCCTAGTGGTATGAGTGTCCACCCCAGGACTGGGACATCGGTGTTCGATTCCCGGTCGGGTCATGCCAAAGACTTTGAAAAATGGGACTCAATGCCTCCTCGCTTGACACTCAGCACTAAGGGGATGGATTGGGGGGTTAAACCACCAAATAGTTCCCGAGCGCGGCCACAGCTGCAGCTCACCGCCATGGGGATGGGTCAAATGCGGAGATGTAATTTCACCAGTGTGTGATGAATACTTGGGACTTTAACTTTAGGTCTAGATTCTTCAGACCTGGATTAGATTGTTCTACATTAACAGCAGAATCCATAAATTCCAGGTGGTCATTTGTGAAAGCTTTAGTTCAAAGGCCACTTTCTTCATTGTGAGTTTGGATTATCATATTACTAACATATTTTTCAATTTAATGGGTTGATGTTGAAATTTCAAGAGTTCTGATTGGTCACCCATGAAATAAAACATTTTACATTTTATAATTACAGCAGCTTAAAGATACTGGGGGTGGAAAAATTAGTGGGAATTAAACTTTCTGAATTAAAAACTTAAAAAGGGAACCAACTTTAGCTTCATATAAAATAAAGAGCAACAACATAAATAAACAAAAACAAAAAAACAGCCAAATGAATGAGAAAAATAATCTAATTTAAAATTTGCATTGCATTCCAAATAAGTTCAGGTTACCAATTTCAGGATAATGCGTAAAATAGGACAGGGTGTGTAAATACAGATGTGTGTGTGTGTGAGTGAAAAGTCTCAACATCCCCCACACTTTTGAGAAGCTTGCAACACCCCTGAATGGGGTTGACTATAAAAGTGAATTGGTTGTAGATGTCCATCCATCCATCCATCCATCCACTTCCGCTTATCCAGAGTCGGGTCGTGGGGGCAGCAGCATAAGGCAGGAGGCCCAGTCTTCCCTCTCCCCAGCTACTTGAGCCAGCTCTTCCGGGGGAATCCCAAGATGTTCCATGGCCAGCCGAGAAACATAGTCCCACGTGTCCTGGATCTTACCTTAGATCTCCTCCTGGTTGGACGTGCCCAGAAAACCTCACCAGGGAGGCATCCAGGAGACATCCTAACCAGATGCCCGAGCCACCTTAAAGCAGCAATCTGGAGTTTTCCCCTTTCGGGAATTATGTATGATTTTAAAGCCCGACCAAACACACCAGCTCAGTGGCCTAGTGGTTTGAGTGTCCGCCCTGGGACTGGGAGATCGGGGTTCAAATCCCGGTCGGGTCATACCAAAGACTTTGACAAAATGGGACCCAATGCCTCCGTGCTTGACACTCAGCATTAAGGGGTTGGATTGGGGGGTTAAACCACCAAATGGTTCCCGAGCGCGGCTGTGTCTGCAGCTCACCGCTCCCCCAGGGGATGGGTCAAATGCGGAGAACAAATTTCACACACACCAGTGACTTACCTTTGCATGAATGATCACGTATTCACAATGTGGAGGCTTAAAAATGCACACAACCCTTGGTGAACTGAATGTGCGCCTCCAAAGACTTGTAATTCCTAAACTGGTTTGCGGTGTACGCACTGATTCCACAGACAAGATATGAAAATATTTCTGCGAAGAACAAAGGGGTAGATTCTCTGGGTCTCTTCTCCATTACCGTACTTCATACGGGTCCGCATTTCCAAGACACTCGATCTTCTGTAAGTATCTTTTTTTTGCATCCAGATGCAATTTGTCTCGATATATTCCTTTGTCTTAGGAGCTGCTTTTAAGCACGTTACCTTCTTCTCTGTTTTGTTTTGGTTTGTGTACAACAAAGATGGCGCAGCAAACCCACAATGCATTGCGCAATGACGTCGGTTCCAAAGCCCTATAGAAGACTGACCGCCAAGTAAAACCAACCAATAGTGTTAGACTACCGCTTACGTGCTTTAAATTTAAGGAAGCACCTTGGCTGATGCAGAGTTGATGAATTTTTCACGGACAAGTAAGTCTTTAAAATATAAATATATGAAAACACAACATGACATGAGAATAATACTTGTAAAACATGTTTTAGCTCTGTCGGCTACAGAAGCACATTCATAAACAAGAAACGTGCAGTCGCCATCTTAAATTATCGAGTCGACCCGACTATTGGTGCAATACGCTTGTCAGCCACTAGATGGTGCCATCAGATAAAAGAAATACTCTGGAGAGCTACTTTAACTGGCTCCTCTCAATATGGAGGAGCAGCAGGTCTACTCCGAGCCCCTCCTGGATGACCGAGCTTCTCACCCTATCTCTAAGGGAGAGCCCAGACACCCTGCAGAGAAAACTCATTTCTGCCGCTTGGATCCATGATCTCATTCTTTTGGTCACTACCCAAAGCTCGTGACCATAGGTGAGGGTAGGTCGACCGGTAAATGGTTGTAGATGTGCACCCAGGAAATATTTTCTGAAAGTTAAAATAAAATGCATCAAGTGGTTCATGAAATATTTTGATACAGGATAAAAAAAAAAGCAGAGAGGCAAAAACATTAACCTCTCAGGGTAGATAAGTCTCTCTGTAACCTGAATCAGGTGGAGAAAAATAAGCCACAAAAGTAAAGTTGCTGCAGTTTGTTTAATGATGCTTTCTTCAAAAGCCAACGCAAATCAAATAATGCAAATCTAGACTCTGAAACTCGTTTCCTTCTCACAAATATTCACTCTGGACAGACCAACGTTAGCAGACTCCATCACAACAATCTACTGTCCTCATCTGACATTCTCTGAGCACTGGTTATGACTTTTATTATTCTGACAATTACAAAGATATGCTGACAGTGATCCATCTAAAATATTCTTACTTACAGGTATTGAAATAAAATTAGTTGAGTGTGGTGAGATTTTAACATTCATTTAATCCTAAAACACCAAACTTACTGACGTACGCACAAATCTGACATTCCTCTATGAACATCTCTTCCTTCTGAAATAGAGCTTCTGAAGAATGAAACAAGTAAATAAGAGCCGACCTAATTAATAGTGCTGATATGATAGGAGGGCAAGTTCTGATGAAATCTGATGACAGATTAACTTGTGCGTGCGTGTGTGTGTGTGTGCAATTATCAAAGATGCTCTCAGGTCCTCAGGAGTACAGCAGCAGTCAGAGCCGTTAGAGCCACAGCCGCCACCGGACCCCAGATCATCCACGGCTTCTGAAACAAGGGCAGCAGAGAGAGAGGAGAGCTTGAGCGTCACAAAGCAAAGCCTCCCAATCAAGGATCGTCAACGTTTTGGTACGGGGGGAGCTTGCAACTGAGATCAAGACGAAGCACAGAGTGAATGAAAATCACATAGAAGCTCTTTAAAGAAAGAAAATAGAATTATCACAGCCAACTGAGAGAAGATGTTAAGCCATTCAGACAGGACCAACAGATGTCAGATGTTGAAACTGCATGATTAGACAGGTTAGATTTCTCAGGTGATGGTTTCCTTGGAGGAAGGCGTTCTGGGAAATGAGGAAAACCCGATTAGGTCATGCAATGCTCTGATGGAAATGACAGGCCGACTTGACAGGAGTAACGTGTACCTTACTACCACAATGCGCCGAAGCACCAATACAGCAAAGCCAGGATAAGGCCGATGACTATGGCTTGAACAGGCAGCAATAGGGAAGTCTACAGAAGGGAAGGGATATTATAGTAATCAACTGCAACGACGAGACAGACTGTGGTCGGGCACAGCTTTGTTAACGTGTCACTCAGTCAATGATCTGCGTCTTTAACCAGTGTTTATGTAAATCTTTAAGCCACTCATGGCTGCCTTGTGTCCAGCAGCTCTTCATATCCTCGGTGAGGTTGAATTAATCAGTGTTTTCTGCAAGCATCACTAGTTTTTGCTTTTTACTTCTCTTACCCTCAGCAGGGGCATACAGCATGAAATAGATTTATTTCATAATAAAATACATATTTAAATCTATAACAGATCACAAAAGCAACAATAAACAGTTTTGAGCAGGGTGTTTTACTCCTGTGAGGATTTCACTAAGTAAAACTAATTGAATAAAAGTGATTAAAATGGCAGATTGATGGATCGGCGCTCACCTTTGACCCTTTCTCCTGCAGCTCCTTCATGCCGGCCTTGCTCTCCTCCAGCTGATCTGTAAGCAGCTGCTTTTCCTGCTCGGTCTTCTTGCATTTCTCTCTCAGGTCTGACAGCTCGGTTTGAGCCTCCTCATACTGCACGGAGCAAATAATGAATAAAAAACTCAACATCAAATGTTCATGACATTCCTGCGTCACTGGCAGTCTCTTCTGATCTGTTTCTCACAGGATTGTCTCGCTCTCATGCTTAAACACCCTCCCCCACACTGATGGATTTCTTTTATGTTTCAGCTAATCGGGGCGAGTTCTTTTTACCTTCACAGGCTGAGATAACGCTTTTTCACATCTGCTTTTTTGTATCTTCCAAAACCACTCCTTTCTTTGTGTGTGATCCCTGTTCAGCCAGTTATTTCTGACTGGGAGGAGGGCTAATGCTAGCTAGCAGCGGATTGATCTGCACATTTATTTATTTAGATGCAACTTTCTTAGAGAGAACTTTAGAGTTTTCCCATCATTTACAAACTTCTTAATTTTCCCTGTCTACTGTTGTAAATATGCTGTAAATCTATCATTTAACCACTATATATTTTTATTTTTCACTGAAGCTGCATCAAAATATGTTTACAGGAAAATAACTGAAATTTGATCCGTAACGCACCACATGCCAGACAAGAAAAGCAGCCAGTGACTCAGCGTCAGATTAAATCTGTTATAAGTGGTGCAAAATTCTTTGAAGTTGTTCTTAGTTCTGCAAGAGTACCAGGAAATGATATAACTCTGAGATTTTTAAAATATTAGTCACCATCATACCTATTTATTATTACAACTGACAGCGGGAATAATTTGAGTAAATTATCATAACTAAACATTGTTTTTTTTTTATTTTTGCATCACATTTATGTTCCTGAACACTAGCAGGATCGATTTACTCCCTCGTCCAAAACGAGAATTCCTCCTTCCTGCTGGGAGTGAAAGAGGAAAATGTCATGAATACTGCAAGACCCCGTCAGCGTTGTGCCTGTGAAGCAGCGTGGTCAGCAGCACAACCAGAGGCAGCTGCAGACCTCAAACCGTCACTACGCTGAACCGCTGCATCTGATCTGAGCAAAATGTTTCCACATCTATTTGTCAGGTTTAAAGCAGAAACGTCATCTTTCTGAGGTGCATTTGAGTCTAAAACCCAGTTTTTAGAGCATACCTCTCTTTGCAGAGTCTGGCTGTGGCTCTCGGCCTCATCCAGCTGGGTTTGCAGCTTGGTGTTGTCCTGCTGATGCTGGAGCTGTAAGGCTCTGAGGCTGCTAGTTAGCTCAGCATTCTGGCCACGCAAGCTATCATATACCACATCAAAAAGGTGAAAGATGACATTAAGACAAGATTACTGTTGTTATCCTGAAACTGGGACATGCTCCACCCTTAGGTAATGCAGATCAGTTCACTGACCTGATCAGGTCCTTCTCCAGCTGCTGCTGTTTCTGCAGCACTGCCTCTTTCTCACTGCGTAGTGCCTCACATTCAATCTGCACACTGGCCTTCTCTTTCTGGTGACTCTTGAGGAGTTCCTCGTTCTCCACCCTCAGAGAGGCACATTCACTCTGCAGACTGCTCTTTTCTTTCTGCTGCTTATTCACCACATCCTGTTTCTCAGACCGAAGGCCAGAACATTCTTTCTGAAGACCATTACACTCCACCTGCAGAGACTGCAGCTCACTGGCTGCAAAGAAAAGTTACTGTTAAGTTTCTCCTCCTCAAAATTTACTGTTTTCAATTTGCACACAAAAAGGTTCAAATGTAACTTGTTTTCTGATTTTGAGCTTGTTGGAGAATGGCTGAATGGGAAAACATCTTGCAAGAAAACACATGTATACCGGAGAATTCTTGTGGTAAATGTTTTTTTTCTTTAAATAAAGAACTAGAACTGGGAGTAAGAATGTGTACGCCGTAAACTAAGAAAAACAAGTCATCTCTTCTGCAAAAAAAAGAAAAAACTAATTTAAAGATGCATATTTTGTGCCATATAAATATAATCAGATATTATAACGATGCATGCACGTGATGTGATACCTTGTATTTCTGCTGTTTTCTGCCACTGCTTGCTCTGCTGCTCCAAGTCCCGCTGCAGGTTGTCAATCTCGTGCTCGTACTTGCTGGCCGTCTGACGCCACTTCTCCAGATCCTTTGAGACAGTTGCCAGGTTAGACTGGACGGCAGCGACGTCACGGTCCCGCTCGGCGGCAGCTGCCTCCAGGGCACGTTTCAGAGCCTTCGCCTCGTCTCGTGCACTTTGCAGCTCGTCACGTGAACTGGAGGAAGCGTCCATCTGCTCTCTGAGCGTGCCCATCTCATCTTGGAGATGCTGCAGCTGGCCTGTCCAAACCGAGGTCAGCAATCAGATAAACAGTGGTGACATCTACTGTTTACCATTTAACTAAATCTAACTAAATCATTTAACTAAAGTCTACCTTGAAGGTATTTTATTTGTTTTGCAGATTCAGCAGCTTGTTTTTGATTTTCGTTCCTCTCGTCCTCCAGAACACCTGAAAAACAGAAATGCAGTTTAATCTCTTGATGTGAAATGAACCGACTGCTGTATATTTAACATCTGAGATACTCCACATTACCTTGCAGCTCAGTGCGTTTCTGTTTTTCCGTATTAGCTAGTTCCCGAGCCTCTCGGAGTTCATCGTTCAAGCGCTGAATCATTTTTTCTGAGTCACCAGAGGAGCCCATGTTTGATCTGGTTAGGTCATCTAATACAGAACAGAATAAAAACAGTTAAAACATTTCTGCAGAAACTTTGAGGGCTGCCAGTGCAGGAATGTACAAAAGTGTTTGTGACATCATCACAATCATTTGTGCAAAAATGATGGACTTTTCCAAAATGACAAAAGTCACGATAGAACAATGGGTCAGTAGCATAAAAATACCAATATAAAAGTATTTAAAGTATGAAACAGCAGGAGGAGGATGGTAATGGAGTCAGTTTCCATAAAAATAGGAGATCTGAAAATTCTACAATGTTATTTCAGCCACAGTCCCAAATATTTAACCAGGGCTGCTAGATGATTTCCCAAGACATTAAAACAGACCTATTACATAAACTAATTGCAAGTCTAGAAATAGACCTCACTGTAGTTCTGCCCAAGCTTCCAAACCAAACTGCCCATCACTTCAGCTATGTTAGAGCTTCTGGCGCTTCCACATTTTCCATTAATAGCACCCAACAATAAATAATACACAAAGGGAAAGGACGTGCCAACGTTGTCAAGGGTCTGTTGTGTTTCCTGGGGCGTGGAAACAAACTCCACAAATACTTTGCAAATGCCCAGAGAATATCTTGATCCCCTAATCTACCGTAGCTAAGAAAGGAGATGACCTAATCTCAGAATGAACATTTGGTGGAGGCCAAAAACAAATGGCAGGGCAGCTCAAGCACCATAAATGGACTGAAAACGTCTGAGTCATTAAGTCTAAAACAAATAGTTACGTAATCTATCAAAGCAGATGACGTTTATAAATAACGGGAGTGAAACAAAGGCTAGGGGCTGGTGACATCCGTGGACTGAAACCACATGATCAGCCAGCTGTGTGTCAGACAAAGGAAGAGAGGGCAGCGCCCCTTCATGTTTGCATATGTATGAGCCAGAGCCAGAATGTGAGTGGGTTCCCTGTACTGTAAGTACGTTGTTTGTGTCCACTTTGTTCAAAAGACAACCACAGTTAAAGGATGCAACTTGTTATCTTTAGAAATGTTTGTCCAGACGAGCCAAAAAGTCTCTTAATGCCATAGAATGACACCTGACTGAGCAATAATTGATTAGTGGTGTGCAAAAATACATCGGTGACTGCTGGAGGGGGGGAGCGTGCATCAAACTGCCTTGAGTCTCAGCAGAGAAAAAATGAAGGAGAAAATCTTTTTTTAGCTCCTGTGCTGAGGGCTACTGCCGTCATGGCCTATCTTTCCCTGTTGCCTGTTGCCTCTCCGGTGAATGTGGCAGCTAACTGAATCAGAGCGTTAGCCGTGTGTTGACAAGATTCTGATCACACTCTCAGGAGTCATGTCAAATTAAAAAAAACAAATTTCTCTGTCAGGAACTTATTCTGAGAAAAATTTGATCCTTAAAAGACTTGAAAGACAGTGTTTGCCTTGTGCTCCTGTTATAATGTGCACAAATTCCTTCATCATGCAAAATTATTTCACCAATCTTGCCATAAATGGTCCCTTTTATGCTTTTAAATCCCCTGGATTGGATTTAAATCACATTTCCTCAAAAGTCACCAGAGCTAACAGACATTAGCATCCTCTCAGTAATTAATCCTCAGTAATAGCCTTGTTCAGGCTCATTTTCCAACTCCATCACTGCCATTTAGCAAGGCACAACGTGTCAGCTATAAAGAGGAGCAAAAAAAATGCCAAGTCATTCACCTAAATTATGTATGTCAAGGCACTGAGGAAAACATAACAGACCTTTAATCAATGACACGTTGTTCAATTGATCACTCAGCTGTTTGTCATCCATCTGCTTATCTGCTGATGAAAAAGTGCACACAAATCAGGCATTAGCATTAGAAATAAACCAGATGCTGAGTTACTGATGGGGATTTGCAGGTCCTTGAAACTGCATCCTCATCTTCGAACACAACAGCTTCTTAAAGCAGAATCAGACTCAGTGAGGTGCTGAGACATTAGCCCTAAAGGGACAAGGAGGGTAAAAAAGAAGACCCTGCACAAAATATTACCTTAGGCGGTCCAGGAGCTTTGGTCCTGTGTGTGCCGAGGCTACAGCGGTCCCTGACATGAAGAACTCTTCCCTAACTGTCAGATTTTTTAGATGGAAGAGTCCAATCGGTGAAGGGGGTCGCACTAGCAGCAGCATGACATCACAATGCACTAAAACTCCCTGCTTTCTTTGAACTGAAGCTGATGGTGACAAAGAACTAGCAAAAGTGAACAAATATCTAAAACCTGGTCAAACGCTGCCTTAGAAAGGCGTGAAAAGACTGTTCTTAAATGCATGATCCCCCCTGGATTTTCAGCTGAAGTCCTCAGCCCCTCCACACTGGGTCATGGAGCTGTTTAGGGCATCTCGGAAGCTGCAGCTGCATACTTACACAGAGAGGTTTTGTTCAGGGCTAGGAGCAGCTCGTTGGTACTGATGGATAAATCCACAGCAGCTGTGAGACAGTGTGCCATGTCTCCTCTATTTGTTATACTGTCTGCACCTCCAGGTTTGTTACAATAACATTGCTGCAGACGGTTAGTGTTAGATGTGCAGCACAGAAGCTTTTAATCACCTCTCATTTCTTCACATTTTGCACCAGAGTCAAGCTTTTTCAGCACAATTTAAAGTGCTCTTCACCCAGGATTCATTAGGCTGTTTCAAAGTTCATCCTTGAACTTTTGCTACTTCTTCCCACTCATCACTCGTTTTCTGTTCAGTCCTTGTAAGTTGCTGACATGACAGATGTGCAGAGTGCTTACAAACTACACTTGTGAGGGAAAAAAGACGTGTATCAATATATAACTGCTTAGCTGATATGGAAATATACAAATTTAGTAGATTAGTAGATAAAATTTGTCATGGTTTCAAAGATTTCGATGAGTTGTTTGATCAGAATTAAAACACCAATTTCGCTGTGGTTCTAATGTCACGGTTCCACTGGGTGGAGTGGTATGGCTTGTTGTGGACTGGTGTGGACCGGTATGGGTTGGCGATTTCAGGAGTGTTTTGATCGCCAGCTGGACTCTCACTAGGTTGGCGGGGTTAAACCTAAAAGCACACCGTCCTGTATGTGAGGAATGTTTGTAGTTCTGAAGCCGACCAAACCTTGCTACTACTTGCTGGCATCTTCTTACATCCGTGTGAAAATAACGATACAAACAACAGCATTCTGGTGTTTATTTTGCTTGTCAGAAGCAGTGATGTTTTTCTGTACACCAATAGCTTGTGTTGCGTGACACCGGTTGTTTCACCCTAGCCGTACTGCTCCATTGTCCTATGGACCTATATTAACAGCATTTCTGATATATATTGACAAATATGTTGAAGCAAAAGGGGAATTTACAAATGAACATATTTTAAATGACATTTATTTGGCCCACCCATTTTTTTTATTATTTTTTGATATGGTAATTGTGTAAAAGGAGTACTAAAACGTTTTTTGGAAACTGTTCTTATAGCCTCTTTGTAGCATGTAAAATTTTGTT
Organism: Aphyosemion australe; assembly: GCA_006937985.1. Lineage (NCBI taxonomy): Eukaryota > Metazoa > Chordata > Actinopteri > Cyprinodontiformes > Nothobranchiidae > Aphyosemion > Aphyosemion australe. Next base: position 80,428 of record SSNS01000333.1, read on the forward strand.
GGGGCTCAAAATGGTCCAGGAGCCCTGAGAAATGGCATAATACTCCCCCATAATAAAGTCCTACAATGAAAAGACTGGTTTACCCTACCCACTCAACCAGGACATGAATATTAAATGAGCTGTGCTGATTGGCTGGTTTACCCAAAAGGCTCTATGATGCTGCCCTGAAGCTAGAACCTCTGTGTATAGCCATGTACAGTATTGGATAACTCAATAGGCAAGATATGGATCTATCTGGCATCCATTCCAGGTCTGAACATTCCCAGTAGATCCTGGAACGCTACATCTGAGCTCCAGCATTCTCTGTTTTCCTCTTGTCCAACAAGGTTGTTAGCACCATAGATATCATAGGTCCTTCTAAAAAAATTAGCATATTGTGATAAAGTTCATTATTTTCTGTAATGTACTGATAAACATTAGACTTTCATGTATTTTAGATTCATTACACACAACTGAAGTAGTTCAAGCTGTTTTTTTGTTTTAATATTGATGATTTTGTCATACAGCTCATGAAAACCCAAAATTCCTATCTCAAAAAATTAGCATATCATGAAAAGGTTCTCTAAACGAGCTATTAACCTAATCATCTGAGTCAACTAATTAACTCTAAACACCTGCAAACGATTCCTGAGGCTTTCAAAAACTCCCAGCCTAGTTCATTACTAGTCCATGACACCCTCAAGCAAGAGGGTAAGACACAGAAAGACATTTCTGAACGAATAGGCTGTTCCCAGAGTGCTGTATCAAGGCACCTCAGTGGGAAGTCTGTGGGAAGGAAAAAGTGTGGCAGAAAACGCTGCACAATGAGAAGAGGTGACCGGACCCTGACAAAGATTGTGGAGAAGGACCGATTCCAGACCTTGGGGGACCTGCGGAAGCAGTGGACTGAGACCGGAGTGAAAACATCCAGAGCCACCGTGTACAGGCGTGTGCAGGAAATGGGCTACAGGTGCCGCATTCCCCAGGTCAAGCCACTTTTGAACCAGAAACAGCGGCAGAAGCGCCTGACCTGGGCTACAGTGAAGCAGCACTGGCCTGTTGCTCAGTGGTCCAAAGTACTTTTTTCGGATGAAAGCAAATTTTGCATGTCATTCGGAAATCAAGGTGCCAGGCTCTGGAGGAAGACTGGGCAGAGGAAAATGCCAAAATGCCTGAAGTCCAGTGTAGTACCCACAGTCAGTGATGGTCTGGGGTGCCATGTCAGCTGCTGGTGTTGGTCCACTGTGTTTTATCAAGGGCAGGGTCAATGCAGCTAGCTATCAGGAGATTCTGGAGCACTTCATGCTTCCATCTGCTGAAAAGCTTTATGGAGATGAAGATTTCATTTTTCAGCACGACCTGGCCCCTGCTCACAGTGCCAAAACCACTGGTAAATGGTTTACTGACCATGGTATTACTGTGCTCAATTGGCCTGCCAACTCTCCCGACCTGAACACCATAGAGAATCTGTGAGATATTGTGAAGAGAAAGTTGAGAGACGCAAGACCCAACACTCTGGATGAGCTTAAGGCCGCTATCGAAGCATCCTGGGCCTCCATAACACCTCAGCAGTGCCACAGGCTGATTGCCTCCATGCCACGCCACATTGAAGCAGTCATTTCTGCAAAAGGATTCCCGAACAAGTATTGAGTGCATAACTGAACATAAGTATTTGAAGGTTGACCTTTTTTGTATTAAAAACACTTTTCTTTTATTGGTCGGTTGGAATATGCTAATTTTTTGAGTTAGGAATTTTGTATGCCAAAATCATCAATATTAAAACCAATAAATGGCTTGAACTACTTCAGTTGTGTGTAATGAATCTAAAATATATGAAAGTCTAATGTTTATCAGTACATTACAGAAAATAATGAACTTTATCACAATATGCAAATTTTTTGAGAAGGACCTGTATATCACTAGATGCCTTACCCGCGCTGTTCGTCAATTGGACGAACGTCCTTACACGGCGGCCATCTTACAAGCAACAGCTGCCACCTTTCATAACATTGGTGTCAATGGTGAATGTACTACTTAAACAACTCTAACCTGCTCAATTTTCAACCGATTTTCAAACGGTTTGGTTTGTTATAAATGCCATAGATGTGGCTGTGAAATATGACGGATTTGGCCTGTTAATTTTAAAATGATAAAGTATGTCCTAACAAGCCTATGTGTTATAAGGTTTGTAATAATGTAAACCGTTTGTAAATCCATTAATATTTAATCAAGTTATGAATGTTTTTGTGTAAGTTATCACTCACCTTCCAGCTGCTACCATTGAGAGTGGAGCGTTTGCTGTCGCTAGTAAGATGGCCGCCATGTAAGGACACTGTCGAATCCCATTTAAGGCATCTAGTGATATATATATATATCTATGGTTAGCACTAGCTAGGGCTAGAGTTGTTCTGTAGTTAGCATTAGCGCCAACATAATTTTTAAGCTGCCAACAATGAAGTGGGTTGGGACAAGCAAATTTAAAGGGATGTGTCTAAAGCCGACTGCACACTGGAAGCATAAGCGGCGCAGAACGGCACTGCTTCAAATAGAATCCATTATAGTTTATTGGGGTGACACTAACTGGCCGCGACGCGGCAATTCCCAGACGCGTCCCAGAAGCGGCACGCCGCGCAGCTAGAGATAGGATCGAGTTCTATTTTTGCTGCATGCCGCTTCTGGGATGTGTCAATTTCCGCAGTTAATATAGGGCTAGACAGGAAATCACACTCGGTTTCAGTGTAAAATGCCCAGTAATTTTCAAAATAAAAGTCTATTGCAGCGATGCAATTTCATATCTGTGTACTGTGTATCGTTCGAGAAGTGCAGTGGTGTGTTTTTCATGGCTTTAATCCTGGCAGTAGAGAGGAACAACATTATACATGGCATCAAACAGCGATGTCAAACGTGATTTCCTTCTGTTTGGTTTAATGGCGGATGGCATAAACAAACCGTGACCTTTGAAGTCTCGAGGGATCTTGTGATCTCGCGAGTCCAGCGAGGAGCGCGGCGGAGAAGCCGCTCCATGGCTGAGATTATCCCGGTGTGCACTGGCAAGCAGCAAAAACTGCAAATAAACCGTTTTGCTGCTGTTCCACGACGCTGATGCTTCCAGTGTGCAGCAGGGGTAAGCTTGTTACACCAGCTTTTCTCAAAACAAAATGTTTCTCACTGACCATTTAAAAAATTGCTCATTTGTAGGCTACAGGAAAGCAGGTCAGAGACGGCACACACTTACGGAAGAGGATTAGGGCCACTGAAAAGAAAGAGAATTCTGAAGTTTTTCTCAGAATTCTTAATTTTTTCTCAGAATTCCGACTTTATTCTCAGAATGGAAAAAAAGTCACAATTCTAAGAATAAAGTCAAAATTCTGAGAAAAGTCAGAATTCTGAGATTAAAGTTGGAATTCTGAGATAAAAGTCAGAATTCTGAGATTAAAGTCAGAGTTCTCTTTCTTTTCTTTTCAGTGGCCCTAATCCTCTTATTCAACAAGAACAAGGGGTAAATGCAGTAATGCTACTTTGTAACTGACCTCATTGGGACTAGTTCATGTAACGAACAAAACGAATCTCTGTTTCTCCAAACTGAGGCTGTTTGAAGAGGCACGTGCAGCAGGTAAAATATTCATTAACTTTACACACAAACCATAAGTTTAATGCAAAAACATGTCTTTATTTAGGTACTAGTTGATTTGTTTTTTTAACAGGGCTCAGTTTAAAGTATATTAAAGTTAAATACCGCCATATATGAACCCAAACAACCCAAAAAACCCTAAGGTTAGCTAGTTAACTCTAGTAAGTTAATTGGAGGAGTTATTTAGCATATTTGGCTAACGCTAGCTGCACTCCCAGCCCACACCAGCAGGAAGGAATGCCCCGAGACAAGTCATTTATATTTTTAGTGGACTACCTTTCTATTGACATAGTTGTGGGTGTTGCCTGACAAGTCGAGCTGGAAGTGTCGGTGCTGGCTGGGTTTGCTCCTCAGGAGTCAAGTATGCTTACTCAGCGCGAGGCTTCGGTGAGGAGGCTACATTTATCGGTCAGATTACTACAAGTTCTCCTTTCTCTTCAGGTTTGCCTCACTCTAGAGTTTCCTGCCTCCCGATGACTTCCTCTATCTCGTCCTGGATTTGGAGTGAGAGGTTTTGGCTTCCCGAAAATGTGTCGTGGTCTGACCTGGAGCATCCACCGCCCGGGGTGGAGTACCCCAGGCTGGATCACCTCCTGTTCGCCCTTCCTCTGGCTGTGGGGGTCCTGCTCCTCCGGCTGCTGTTCGAGAGGTGAGTTTGGGGGTTTCTCCTCCATCAGGGCTCGCTGAGCAGCTGGGCTTCAAGGCAGAAAGAAACACAACTCACAGCTTGCTTCTGTTATCTTGATTTACAAAGTAACTGTGAGGAGAAACTTTCTGAAACACCCATCTGTTTTTATTCAGATCAAGTTTCAACAATTTGTTAATCCATTGTTTCAATCTCAACTTCCCTGTTAGCACGCTCAGCTGCTAGTCTATTTTTAGAAATAGTTTGAAAAACAAAAAATGCTTTTTTTTATGTGACTACAGGAAACGTGCTTATGAGCTGGTAACACAGGTGCCCAGAAAACTAGTCGACCCTGAAGCAGTCAGCTTTCTGTTTCGGTTCTAAAACCTCATCCTGTTTCAGTAGAGTGCTCAAAAAGCAATGTTAGAAAAAGCTTTGCAGTGCCCATCTGAACCAGATGATCCTGTGATACACATTAGTGCTTGAGCCAGTGGTTCCTCCCAAAATCTGTCACATGATCATCACTTTGTTTAGCCTATAGGTGCAACATTCTCCAAAACTTTTAAACTGCGTCCCTCGTTTTAGATTCAGTGGTGATATTTATGAGAGAAACTATAAATTACCGTGACATCCAACTCCTCTAAATGCACCCTAACTTGTTTTGTCCCTCTGTCTCTGTGTACACAGGCTGGTTGCCAAGCCCTGCTCCCGCATACTTCAGATTCAAGCGGGAGTGCCTCGACGAGCTCAGCCCAACGCTGTCCTGGAGAAGCTCTATCAGTCCAAATCGGTACACAAAAGCTTGTGTTTGCTCTGGTTTATTACCTGTTCCTGTACACACCAATGCCACGTGTTGCTGTTGTGGTTTTACAAGCAGATATGGTGGAACAGAAAGTTGTGGAATAATAGTTTTGTGCTTGTCAGTGTCCAGATGAAAAGCAGCTGGCAGGGCTGTCGAAACAGCTGGACTGGGATGAGCGGAGAATACAAAGATGGTTTCGTGTCCATCGGAACCAGGACAGGCCCAGCACGCAGAGGAAGTTCTGTGAGAGCATGTAGGTTACTGTCACTCTTCTGCCACATCGTTCTGTCGGTTGCATTTAAAAGGGAACCATCAGAACAGTGAATGTAAATACTTTCACACTAAATGCATCAATGGATTTGTTCAGGAAACTATGGGCTTTGTTTTCAGATTGATCTTTGGAGTTTATTTTATTTTGGCTGCAGTCACACCACAAATAGAAGTCAGACTTGTGCTGTTGTTTCTTTCATTTACTCTGCAGATCAAACAAAATGTCATGTCAAATTGGTTTTGACAATACCGGCGTATTATTGGCTTAGGACCAACCTCGCTATTATCTAATCATACTTCTGTGATGTCATATCGTCATACCTCCTGCCAAGTGTTGAAAGGTTACGATACTATCTCTGTTTGCATCAGTCCTCAGAAATTTACAAGCTGCAACGGCTAGATGCGTTTGTTAGATAGTGTTTTTAAAATATAACACAATAAATAAACTATACCTGGAGCACCATTTTAAAGTTTAACTTCAGTTTGAGAGAAAATTTAAAACTAGAAAATTCCTGAAGAAATTTTAAAAGGGGCCTGCCCCGTGGCGCAAGGTGGTGGCCATGTGTCATAGACCAATGTGCACCACCACATCATCAGCATCTCAACCCCTCCTCAACTTGTCCTATGAGCTTGCTAATAAACTGTGCATGTCACCAGCAGGTGGTGTAATGAGTGATCTTCTAAAACAGTCATTAGTGCTCTGCTGAGCTCCCAGTACTGGTGTTTAAAATTGTGTGAAAAGCCAAGCTTTTAAACAGATGTTATAGCTGCTTCCTTTTTGGGGGGGTGGGGGGTGTACAGTAACCAAACCCATGTGTTAAACAGTGACCGAAAACAAAGCACACAACATTTGGTGTGGATCTGATGTTGCATTATGGAGATATAGCTGGTTGTAAAAATCTAGGGGGCGCTGTTTCTAAATACAAAAAAATCCTTTTGAGCAGTTCTTATGCTGCGTTCACACCGGACTTGACGTATGCGTCAAGCCCGATGTGAACGCACCATTAGGTGTTCAAATGTCATTTCTTTGAGGTTTTGTGAGAATCAGATATTGCGTGTTTTATTTAGAGGAAACTGTCTCTAAAGGGGCGGAGCTAAAGTAATTTTAACAAATGACCACATGAATGTGTAGGCAGTGTTTGTGTGATGACATAGCAAATTTGGTACAGTTGTGAACTTGTTTGTAGAAGTTATTAAGGTTTAAAATGGATGTAGGGGGCGCTGTGGCACATTCAACAAATGACCACACGAATGTGTAGGCAATGTTTGTGTGATGACGCATAGCAAGTTTGGTATGGTTGTGAACTTGTTTGTAGAAGTTATATATGAAATGGATGTTTAATTGTATTGAGGGGGAAGTTTTTGCACAGTTTTTTGCTAATACCGTTGCCATGGTAACTCGAAACGCTAAGAAAAGTAATAGCACACCTGCCTGTCAGGCAGGCCCCTTAATAATGGTTCAGGACAACTGTGCTGTGTCGGTGCTGTACCCCAGAAAGGCAGTTACAGATTGTAATTTTGTCCTTTTTAAAATATTAATTTGTATTAAAGTATTGTTATTGTTTAGAAAAGTCACACCTAATCCTGATGCACTCCAAAAATGACCATGATTAAGTAGGCTGGTTTAACTTGGTTAATATAGAAAAAGCCTATGGTTCAGGAACACAGACATAATCTTATGTAGCTGTGGATCAGAACAAGGGAACGTGTCAAGCAACATGAGCAAGTTGTAAAAACCATCTAGTCTGACTGGAAAGGACAAATCCTTCCAGCCTACTTTACAGTGGACAGACAGAAAAGGGAGAGAAATGACCTAGGCCACGTCTCAGAGAGTAAACAAAGTATCCAACAGTAAATAATATTAATGTCTGCAAAAAAAGAAGTGTGGTTTTTGTTGGCGAGCACTGCCGCTTCAGCGAGGCTATTTCAACACACGTTTCCACTTGGAAGCCTGATGCAATCGAAGTGTTGCATCATCATTTTCAGGAAGCACAAAAGCACATTCTTGTCTGTAAATTGAAATAATAAACACACGGTCACAATCAGAAATTAACATCCTTAATAGTTTAATCCTTTTAGTTCAAAGAGAGACTTGGAAATAGAGGAAGCACTTAGCTTATGCTAACATGGTAGCATGGATAAAATGTTCCACTCATACTGAAAGAATTGTCGATAAGCTTGAGAAAGAATATCAAATGAGTTCTGTGGTCTATAATCGTCTCGTGTTCCAGCACAGCTTTTTGTCTTTATACCTGTCTGCCTGTTCCAAGATGGCGACCACCACTAATCAAACCTAGCCTACATAGAAATAGCTATGACTCGGTCAGTTTTAGAGATACTGAGCTCATGTTTGCTGTCATCGTAGCTTAGATTCTTTCACAACACCTGCTCCGGATGATTTTGGTTTAAAACCGTCGCCTGATCGCAGCAGGTGATATGCGTTTCTTCTAGGAATGTTGGGACCTTTTAATTAGTGGTTGTGTGTACCCTGTAGCAAAAACTGTTATCACCTCTTTTCTCATTCCATAACCATCACATCACAGCTTTCCACTCAGCATAGTTAAGGCTACTTGGTTGTGTTTGTCATCGCGAGATGCTTTTGTTCACTGAAAAACCTGCAAACATTCTTTGTAATTCTGCAGGTGGCGATTCACCTTTTATCTGGTGATTTTTATTTATGCCATGAGCCATTTGTGGGTGGTAAGTTCAGCTACTTCCCTGTTTTTTTCTTTTTCTAAATGGTACTTGTTCATTTATCAGTATAATGTGCTTTTTGTTATTAAAACGTGATCTTTCTCTGTTAGTCACCTTGGATGTGGGATGTGAGACAGTGTTGGCACAACTACCCGTTTCAGGTTGGTTTCTGTCTTTTTCTTTCGAAATAACTGCAGAACAATCGCTGTCTGCGGCAAATTTTCTGATGTGGTTCAGATTAGCCCAGTATCATGATGCTGGTGCATCTGCATGGTAACATTTGTCTAAGGCGTGTTTGTTTTCTCCTCACACAAAGCCTCTGAGTCCCCAGCAATACAATTATTATGTGGCTGAGCTGGCTTTCTATTGGTCCCTGATGGTTTCCCAGTTTACAGACGTGAAACGAAAGGTGAGTTAACAACACCGTACCACGCTTCCTCTCATTAATCACACTGAACACCTAAATCAGAAGCATTTTTATTTGTTTCTCGTATATCCCCATTCTTTTGGTCTAACTATAATTTATATGGTGTTTTTATTTAAAGTGTCACTGGATCAGCTGTTGGTATATTTGTGCAGGAAGATACGTGATCCCTCTTTAAACCCTGCCTTCCTGCAGTCAGTGATGTTTTTGCATGAAGGCACAAGAAATATTTGCCTCCTAAGACTTGACGGAAATAACTTTTTTTATTGTCCTCTTGTCTCTTTGAGATTCTTGGAAACCTTTGCTTATAAAATTCCCTTAGTTGTAAGATTTTGCATTATTTTCTCATCTTTGGTTTATTATTTTCAATCATAACAAAATCGCTAATTAGCCACATAAGCTAAAATTCCATTTTCATGTCTTGTTTTCTTGGTGACAGGATTTCTTCATCATGTTCGTCCACCACCTGGCCACCATACTGCTCATCACGTTCTCTTATGCCAACAACATGCTAAGGGCCGGTACTCTGGTCATGTGTGTGCACGATGCGTCTGACATCTTCCTTGAGGTGAATCAGTGTGTTCAACACGTTTTTTTCCCAGAAAGGAAGCTTATCTAACGAATCTAAATGTACGAATGCGGAAATATAATTTTTCATTGTCTGCTTTCATTTTTTAAAGTGATATTTTTGTTTTGAGATGAACCATTTCTGTTACGTTTTCCCCTAAAGGCAGCTAAGCTGGCAAACTATGCCAAGTACCAGAGGCTGTGTGACGGCCTGTTCGTGTTGTTCAGCTTCAGCTTTTTCCTCACGCGTCTTGTGATCTTCCCTTTCTGGTGAGAGATCTTCAACCAGCATGCTTCATCCTGGTATTAGAAGCCACTTTTCCTAAGCTGTGGTGTTTGTTGCAGGATTGTTTACAGCGTGCTGTTTGACAGCTGGGAGATTATTGGGCCATATCGGGCGTGGTGGCTGCTAAATGGCCTGCTACTGGTACTGCAGACGCTTCACATCATCTGGTTCTACCTAATCACCCGCATTGCAATCAAAGCCATCTTCAAGGGAAAGGTTTGTTTACTTTAGTTTCGTGTAGAGTGGGTTCTGAGGTTTGGTAGTTTTCAGTCACATTCCAGCTGGTATCTGTTAGTTGGATCAGCTGATAAAGTGTCAGATGCATACCTAAACAACAAGACCAATCACGAAAGCTCACGACTTTTGTAACTTTGTCTCTTATGTTTCTGCCGTAGTTCAGTGGGTTAAAACGTTTGAGCTGTTATGACAGGAGAACGTTTCTCTGATGCATGTGGTACAGTCTCAGAAATAATCAGTGATTTAAAAAAAAAATCTATTTAGAAATGAATGTGTTCAGTGTTCATAGCCAGGGTGGGAAATTACTGCTAATCAGCCACAGATTTACCTCTGTAAGAATCATTTTACATAAAAACGTGGGAAATGTCTTCTTGTTTCTCACAGTGTTGCTCTTCAAACCCACAGACTGAACACGGTTTTTCCAAAGAGGCTTCAGGTTACAGGAAAACACTCTGATGACTCATAGACTCCAACAAAAATAAGGAGCAGACTTTTCTCAGAAAAACCAAAAGTTCCTTTTCTCTTAGCTCACTTTTATGTTGGCTTATTTAAACCTAGGAACACAAACGTTTTATGGAATTCCTGGTGATGCTCTGTTGTAAAAGTATCATAAGTTCGGATTTGTTTAAAAATGGAAGCTTTTTGAGTTTTTGTGATTCTGATGCAGCATTGTACCTCACTTGAACTGACAGCTGATGGACGTTTCATAACCATTTATTGCAAAGCCTAGTCACATCATTTCTGATGACCAAAACCCTGCATTAATGTCTTTCCTGGTTAAAATGAGCAGCTAATATGTTTTTAGCATGATGGCACAGTTAGCCTCTTTTGTCTTAATTTTTTAACCACATTTTGTTTTTGTTCATTTCACAGGTGGCAAAAGACGATCGGAGTGACATAGAAAGCAGCTCAGAGGATGAGATTTGCTCCAGCAACGGTAAAAGCCACCACCTGACTCCTAAACCGATGAGCAGTCACAGCAGTGACCTTAACGAGGAAGCTCACGACCACTGAACGGAGACGGTAGAAATCCTTCACCGATGTGCCTTAGACAGTTTTTCAGTGACCTCAAATGTGTCGAGCTCCATTTGGAGCTCATAGTAGTTAGGTTTTTCTTTGATGTTTACATCTGCTGTATAATTTCTCTAATGTACAGATTGTTTTGTTGAACTGCTGACAGCGCCTCTGCTCACGCATGTACATAAAGAAACCAGTATCGTTTCACTGCTGTAAAAACAAACCAGCACGTCTGGTTTAATCGTAATTTATTCTAAACATCCCAAAGATTTTTTGATAACATGCTGTAAATCTATTGAACGTATGTAATAAATGACCAAGACCAGCACTGCAAACAACAGTTTATTAATTTGACAACAGCTTTATCATTTCATTTGTTACATTTTACATCTTAAAGGAATATTTTGGAAAATTTGAGACACGTTTTTAAGTGTAAAACGTTTCCTGAACAGCCTCTCGGAGCTAGCAGCCAAGTCTGATTGCTGCCATGTTTAAAGTGGATGGCTCCAACTTCAAAGCATTTCATGCAATGTTATTTTATAAATCATTGCTCCACCCATCAATTAAGCATCACATGGTTATTTAAAAGGTAAACCTCATCAGCAGCAGCACATCTACCACTTTCTGGTGCATCCAGGAGGAATTTCTGACATGAGACCTCTGGGTGTCTCCTCTTCTAGGACACAGATCATTGTGGTCTTGTTTATGCAGCTTCTGTAGGACTGGACTGGGATCTGCTCCTGAACAGTTTTTGTCATAAAAAGTTCTGCTGTTTCCATGAGGATGAGCATGTGCAGTCAAGTTTAAGTGCTAGTGCTCATGGTTTCCCAGCAGAAAAACACACTAATGAAGTCATCTGTAGGTTTTAATGTGGCTGAATGAACTTTATTTATTAGATGATTGTATATTAACCCTTGACCTTTCTCAGTATCTTATATTACTGCATTCCTCCAGCACTTCAAAAACATCTTCACTGAAGTCATTGTACTTGAGGCTGAAAGGAAAAAGTAAATCTGTTCATTTTAAAGCTTAAAAACGACTAATTATAATTATTAAGGCGAATCAGATCTCCTCCATGCTGGGTTTGTCCCGCATTACTTGAACAAGTGCTGGGACAGAGGCATCAGTCAGCTCCAGGACCTTCGGGGTTTTATTGGCTCTCACAGCGGCGCACAAGTCTTCAACACAAGCATCATTCAGTAATCTGAATCTCTAGGCTGTTACAGAGCAAACGCGTTTAAATGAGAGCGCAGAAAAGATTGAGACAGTTTGAGAAAATGTCAACTCACTTGAGTTCCTCTAATAAGCAGCTGGGATGTGCAACAGCATCCCAGAGAGGTTTAACCCCGTCGTCTCCAACTTCATTCAGACCTAAGAGCAGGGACTTTATTTGGCAAGTCCCTCTTTTCAGAAGCGAGCCCAGCTCCTCAAAGACGGTCGAGGTTAACTCGCATCGTGTCAAGCTGCGGGGTTTCAGGCAAAATGGTTTTATTTTTGTGTCTGAGAGGTGGTAGCTTGTTGGCAAAAAAGACAAATTTGTCTTTACCTGAGACATTCCATAGGACAGCCTGGTCGACTCAGGCCTTGATGAAGCTGTAGCGCCCCCTCCTGTCCCAACTCATTCAGTGACAAGTCGAGCTCAGACAGAGAGCAGTGCTCGGACATCAAGGCCTCCTTCAAATGGGAGCAGGAAGCACCTGTTAACTCACAATCAAATAATCTACAATATGAAATAAAAGCAGGAAAATTAGTGTCACTGATCAGGATCACTACAAAAAGGAATGAGCTGACTTGCACGAGACTCTGCAGCTTGCAAAGCAGGTGCTGCAGGGCTTTGCATATAGCTTCCACTCCACGGTCACCGGAGCACAGAGCTTCTGCAAAAGATTCCATGGACGCTGCGGTCAACTCACAAGCTTGCATCCTATTAATGAAAAGATCCACAGAATTTTTAAAAGCTTGAATGGATTACTAGAGCTGTCACATTTAATGACACAATTTGAATACATACTGGAGTTCCTGTAGTCGGCAGTGAGGACTGTGCATTGCTTTGCACAGTTTTGTGAAGCCCAGATCCCCGATCTGATTGTACATGACTTCTAAAACTTGGAGCTGAGAGGTTTCTGAAGTCAGCAAGGACACCAGGTCATCACAGCAGGCTGCCGTCAGTTCACAGGCACCAAGACTTAAAGCAAAACATCAAAAACACAAGCATAACTAACGCTTTTGTCCTGAAAATAAAGGTTTATTCTTACTTCAATCTGTTAAGCCTGCTGCCTTTGAGTCCAGCACAGAGGACGTTTAGCTTCTCATCACCAAGGTGAGACTGATGGGCATTCAGGTTCTGGGTGACTCCAGTGCTGACAGCTGAAGCCAGGAGAAAAACAGCTTCTGTTTGCCAGAAGTTGTTTGACAAGCTGAGGACAGAAGACACGTTTCGATATGTGACGCCGAACAGGTGAAGGGAAAGTTCTTTACTGCTGTGATGCTTACATTACCGTCTGAGATAGACTCTCAGCTGGAGACGGGACTTCCATCATCTCTTTTGCTATTGTTGCACCAGACAGACTCAATGTCTCCCTTTGGCCGAGGCACACGATGACGTAATTCAGAGCCACACAGTCTTGAGAGCCCAGACAAAAAGAAGTCTAGAAACTTTGCACCTCGTTTTTGGTTATCCAGCATTTTCTCCACACCTTTGTATTCTGACCGGTCTAAATAGAAAGCAACAGCCAAGACAAACTCCTGCATCAGCTGGGAGTGGAAGGAGAAGACACAAGCTTCTGACTCTGGTTCATGTTCCACTCGCAAAAAACGTTCACCTGAGGTAAGAAATGTCTGAAAACCAAAGGAATCAATGTCCTCTTTGGTGCTGACTGGATGTTGGTGAATAAAGCAGTGAGATGCATCCTGCCAAGAGCCAACACCAACTCTCGGTTACAGGTCTCACTCACTGAGATCTTCTCAATCAGGTGGACCAGAATATCCACAAACAGCTCAGACAGAGTCTCGGAAAGACTTCCACCTGAATCAAAGCGAAACCTGTAAATGGAGCAGGCTGTCCAACAAAATCTAGGAGATGCACAGAAATCATAAAAACCACAAGTCCTTTCCATGTGCAGAAGTGCTTTGTTGACTTCAGAGGGGTCGGTAAAGAAGCTGCTGAAGAAGGCCTCTCGCTGAGGCTTCAGAAACCCCAACACCTTCACCTGAGTACAAGTGAGAAACCTCATGTTTCCTGTTGGCCTCGTGGCCACTAGAATGGCAGCTCCTCTCAGCAGGGATCCATGAAGCAGACTGACCACTAAACAGGACTCAGAGACGGCCTGGTTTGGGTCAGTAGAGGGTGTGGACTGAGGGGTCCAGGCTGTGCTTGTACTCATCCAGACCATCAAATACAAACATCACATCTTCAGGCTTCTCAGTAATCTCAGCCATGGACTCTGGCTGGATTCAATAGCAATTGTGTTGGATTAAAGTTTCCAAAAAGAGTTCACCTTAAAGATAATCGATCTGCCTGAAGTTGAAGTGGAAAACATACGAAAAGTTCTGCAAGCGTTCTCCTTTAGCCCAGTCCACCACAAGGTAGGGCTGTGGTTTTGCCAGATCCTTCTGCACCCACGAGCACAGCACTCCGGCTTTCACTGGACAGAGCAGTTTGGATGGCATCATCAAGGGATGTGAGGGGGGGTGAGTGCTGGAACATACTTTTTGCTGTTAATCACACTGACTGGCGGTTCTCCACCAAGAAGTGTAGATGTGACCTTTGACCCCAGTATATGAACCAGCACAAGAGCTTTGTCCATTGTTGATCACTGAGAAGAAAACAAACAATAAAATGTTGGAAAAAACAGGCAATATGTAACACGTCTTCAATAACTAATACAGCACTGACCCTGCCACGGTAACAAAAAAGTACTTTTCTTTTGTTTATGGAGATTTTTGTAAGAGCATAATACAAATTATAATTTAAAATAAAAGACACTCAATATTTTAATTATAAATATGGGTTTAACTCAATTTTCATCAAAAGAGGCTACATGTAACTCATTTTTTAAAATAAAGTTAATCAGTATTCAACTTTATTTTCATATCTATCGACTAGAAGAATCTATTAAAAATGGTATTTTGCGAAAGTTAAACTACACTTACCTGTAACGGGGTTTTCTTTGACAAGAAACAAAGAAACTGTTCATGAATATTGTTTAAATGCACAGACTTCTGTGTTTATTCTAATTTTATCTAGTGTACGTGAGTTTTAGCTATGCAGCAGGAAACAGGAAGTGAGAATTGGGAAATTTAACCCTGATTACACAAACAAGGAGAGCAGCAAGTTACTCCATTCCTTCTTTTGTTGTATACTAGCTCTGTGTTTTAAACAGTTCTTGGAAAAAGTTACAACAAAAACAGCAACAACAACAACAATAATAAAAATAATATATTCATGGTCTCATAATGTGTGCAAATCTACATTTCATGTACCCTCAACATCTTGAACAAATATTAGATCTAAAACATTATATTTTATGGTTTATTTAAGCAAAAAGATCTTAAAAAGTTTTGAAAAAATTTTATTTTCAGCAAACAGTAATATTCATTTTAATCACACACAAGTCATTTGTTCAGGTACAACAGATAATACAGAAATCATGATAAAGGCTGACTCTGGAGGCTGCTGATGCAGCAGGTCTGCAGCCTCTCTGCTTTAATTGTAAGATGTGTTAGTCTGAATCATCTTGATGAGCACTGGGCCTGGCGTCCTCCGACGATGCTCTAAATATAAATTAAACACACACAAGACAGGACCAGATGTTAATCACTGCCAGCATGTGAACCGTGCAAAAGCATAGGGCCCCGTGACCACTAGGTGGCCCCCAAGCAACAGGTTTACTCTCAAATTATTTTAGTTGCTTTGAACAACCTGATTTTTTATTTTTTTAATGTCAAGAACCCATTGTGTTCCTTTTTTTATTTGAAATGCAACAAAGTGATTCACGGCCACAGGTCACAGATAGTTAAAATTGTAGCGTACAAAATAAGAGCCCCTAACTAGAAAACAGCTCTGATCAGTGCTGCTGATCATTTACTTTAGAGGGGCTCTGGATTAGAGGGGTACAACTCAAAGATTAAGAAGAGCTGAATTAATGTGTGTGAATGTGGTTTGTACAGTGAAGTTGGAATGCATGGTGTCATCCAGACAGATACCCACCTCTGGTTGGTGCTGCTTGGCGGGTTTGCACTGGAATATTATGGCTCAGAGTCATTCTAAGGGAGTAGACAAACACATTGAGCATTGATACTTTAGTAAGGAACTTCAATGAGGAGCTGAAGGGAAACAGCACTGATGTAGCATGCAAGAAAAACAAGATTTATAAAAGCCTTACTGGCTCCAGGGGGCGCTGCACACCTCTAACAAAAATTTCATTATAATTCAAAATCAAAATGATGCTTCATGACTGAGTTATTATCTTTTGCTTGTTCAACACACCTGCACTCCTCTCCTTCCAGCAGTTTCTTGTAGGTGCATATCTCGATGTCGAGGGTCATCTTAATGTCCATGAGGGCCTGGTAATCTTTGATCTGTTTGGTCATTTCCAGTTTGGCATTTTTTAGAGCCTCCTCCAGGTCCCTGATGCGGTTTTTGGCAAACAATATGGCTGCCTCCCCTTCTGTTTCCATCCTCTCGATGCCATCGTCAAGTCTGGTTACCTGTAAAAAAGTTCAAATTCAGGTAAATTTGTGTGTGTTTGGCATTTATTGAAAAGAAAAAAACACAATTGAGAAGGCCGATCTGACTGGTTTATGATAATAAGATACAAAGATCTAATTAGGATTAATTTTGGATTGGTGTTTAAAATGTAGTTAAACAACTAAACTCAAGGGCCTGCTGTCTGAGTTTAAACAAGGCCTTCACTCACCTGAAGTTTCACAGCAGAAATCTCGTTCTGGAGGCGGGCGATTTGTCGTTTCAGCTGATCTACTTCATCCTTAGTGTTGTGCAGCTGACTGTCATACTGGCAGGCCTGAGCAGCCATCTGGTCAAACTGGTGCCAGTAGGGCGAGGACAAGGGAACAAGGAAAATAAAAATGAAAGGAGTAACCTGTAACTGTCAGGCTTGTCAAGGACAATTCTGCTGAAAAACATTTGGATCATCTCATTAATGTTTGAGGATTAGCTGTTTGATCTTTCCGGTTTGGAACAGAAACCTAATTGAGGTCATGAGCTGCAACGTGTCAGTGGAGTGTGGAAGGAAGTACATTTGACCATTATAATCAATATAATTTAGTGCATGTTATATGGCTGATGCTACACATTTGTAGAAACCCAGAATAGAATAGAATAGAATGTTAACTTATTATCACTCAGTGGGGAAATTTAGCAGAAAAAGTAGAATACAAAAGGAATTAGAGGCTATAAGATAAAAAACATATACATAAAATACAAAAATAAAATTTACAATATTAAAAATATACTGTGTCGTAAACTATAGTAGAGTATGGAGTGAAAGCACAAATAGAAATTTGTGTAAATGAGATAAAATAACAAGAAAAACTATGCAAAAATAAAAATAGCATCAAAAATACAAGTAATGCATTAAATACAGCTGAATACTTGCATTAATGACACCTGTCCCTTTTGTTTTTGACCCATGCAGGGTAGTCTGTCTCACCTGTGTCCTGTACCAGATCTCGGTCTCCTCCTTGCTGCGAGCAGCGATTTCCCCATAGTGAGCCTTGACATTAGAAACGATCTGATCCATGTTTAGGTCTCTAGAATTATCCATCTGCACCACCACGCTGGTTTCCTGTATGCTCCCCATCAGCTCCTTCAGCTCCTTTAATCACAACATCACACGCACCAGTGAGAAAACTAAATCCAGATACTGGTTTTATGAAGATTTGCTTTGATTTATTTTGGGGGGAGAATTAGCAAAGGGGGGTTTTGTATTTCGTACCTGGTCATAAATAGCTTTGAGGAATTTTCTTTCGTCCTTCAGTGAAGACAACGTTGTTTCAAGGTGCGACATAGAGATGTTTCCTTCGTCTACATCCTGGTGAAAAATGTTTTTTTTTGTTATTTCTTTACCTTTTATATGTGACGCCCTTCAGTTACCTGATTTTAATGACTCAACTAATTATTCAGATGTCATAGACAAGGATATATCTTCAGGTTAAAGATGAATAAAGGAGTTTTGTAGGTGTGTTGCTCACCTTTTTGGAAACGACAAACAAATTCTCTGCATCAATCTTCCTGTTCCTCTCATCTTCCATTCTAAAAATCAAGAACATCTTATCAAATGTGCAGATTTTATCCACTTAATCCCTAAACATCTCAATTTCCAGCTTGCAGCCTCACTTTTCCCTGTAATCATCCACCAGTTTGTGCACTTTTTCATTTTCCACGTCGAGAGCATGCTTGTCTCTGCTGAGCTGTTCCAGCTGTTGCTGCAGGCTTCTGATGTAGGCGTTGAAGAACGGCTCGATCCCAGAGGATGCAGCGCTCTGCTCCTGCAGCAGGTTCCACTTGGTTTGCAGAAGTTTGTTCTGCTGCTCCAGCAGTCGGACCTGGGACACAAAGCAACAAGAACTCAGTAGAGTGAGCCTCTGAGCTCCAGAAAAGCTAGTTTCTTATAGATCTGTGACAACCCTTCTCACCTTATCTATGACTGAGACAAAGCGGTTGTTGAGGCCCTTGATCTCTTCTTTCTCCTGGTTGCGAAGAGCTTGGATTTTGGGGTCGATTTCTAAGTTGAGAGGGGCGAGCAGGCTCTTGTTGACGACCACTGGAGTCACCAGCTCGGGGTAGCTGGTTTTAGGGTTGGTGGAAGATCCCAAATCTGGGCTGGTGAAGCTTGCTGTAGAGAAGGGACGCCCAGAGCGGCTGCTGCGTTTGTTCTTCAGACTCATGATGCTGATGTTTAAGAGTCTCACAATCGAGGAGGATGAACAGATCAGGTGGAGATGGTTCTCTGTTGTGCATTGTTTATCTGTTTTCGAGACTTTATAAAGCAGACGAGGGAGTGGTGTGATAACTGAGTTTATGAATGTGGATTAACCAGTCTGACACCAGTTTTCTCCCACCTACCCCATCGTCAGTTATGCTTCACTAGAAACTCATTTTGCTCTGTGGCTTTTTCTGCTCAGCTCATAAGGAAATATTTGAAACCTGATTGTGTAAAAAAAACAAAAAAAACACAGTAGTGTGATCCAGGAAATAACCATGAAACAAAAAATAGATGAGCACCAAAGATGGCAAGTTTGTTTAAAACACGGATTAAATGAGCTTTACTGCATCTTTATTTTACGTCTCTTAAGATAAAATCTCTTTTTTGAGGGAGACCTGGAAGATCAGAACATGGAAGATGAGAAACTCTTACGATAGATAAGAAACTAGACAACGTGTAAAGCACAAATCAACAGTTACTCTCATTGTTCGCTGTTATGTTCTTTTCTGCCCATTTGCGTCACCCATCATCACTTTCCACTCCTAACTTTTATCTGTTTGATCAAATTCTTGTCAACCTTACCCACATCCGCCAATCTTAGCAATCTTTTTGATTCCGTGAAAAAGAAAACTTGTAAGTATTTAGACACCACCCTGAAAAAAACATCAGCCAGAAACAGGTTTTAAGACCTTTTGAATTTCTACTATTGGCTATCAGTCATGTTGCCTCCATTTCCACGTCTTTCCAGATGATAGATTTGTCCTTAAAATGAAAAACTAAGAGTTCCTTTAGCTTGCACAGAGATTTGGATTTGCTTTTCAAAATAAGAGCATTTATAAAATTACTAGTTTGGATCTTTGATCTAATGTTCTAATGTAAGGGTTCTCCTCCTTGTTGGCAGCATCCTGAGGACTCCCTGTCGGGGTTTTAGACATTTTTTTTCAGTTTTAGTTCTGTTTCTTCCAAATGGTAAAACCACTAGATTGTATTGTTTTTAAAGAACGATTACTGGCAGCTGAGGGCGAGAGAGCTGCTGCAGCTATAGAGCTTTTCTTTTCAGAGCAAATTCAACAAACAAGCATCTTCCTTTATTTCTTGGATTAATTTAAAAAAATGTTTCACGCTCTTGTTTGACACACTGTTTATTTGCAAGAAAATTAAACTGATTTGAAATGCTGCAGTTAGAACTATGGTGTGTGGGTTATGGCAGCTGCATTTGAAGCTCTTAAACTTGGAGATTTAAAGTGAAATGGCTTTATAACCTCAGATCACCACTGAAGTGTTTCCTCCACACATCTGAGCCTGCAGCGCTCAGGACTTCTGTTTCATTAGCATCAAATCATTTTTCTTTATGACATGCAAACATTAGAAGTGAAAGAGGTTTTAGTTTTATTTACTTTCATAGACAATGAAAGCGGTGGCATTAGCAGACCAACTGTAAACAAAAGAACTGGTTTGTTCACTTGATGTCAAAATGTTTTTCATCTTTTTGGAAATTCTGCCTTACCCAGTCCTACGCCTCGCTTTAAACACAAACAAACAGAAACAGAGTTCTAACTTTCTCACACATCAAGGTTTAAAAAGTCTGGAGTGAAGCCATCTGCACATCTCTGCACTATTAGAGGTCAATAAATAAACAAATCTGAGAATATTTGACAGAATATCAAACTGAAGCTCTTCTCCTGTCAGATGTGATGGTGGCTGTGTTTAACAGACAGCGGTGTGGTGTGGCTAAAGCTTCAGGTAAAATGTTTCCTCTTGCCTCAGTAAAGCAGGATGTGACTCATTTCTGTCGCTCTGAGCTCTTTATGAGGCAGCAGTGGCTTCATCCATTAGTAAAGACTCAGAGCAGGAATGCGTGGAAAATAGCCAAGTGCTCTCAAATCTGAAAATGAAAATATTTTTCATTCCTCTTGCTATGATTAAAGCGGTCTTCCAAGCTTTGTAACGACTTCTCAGGAAACAAATGCTGAGCACGTTTTATATGGTATTATTTTGATTGATTCATCTTCTCAGAACTTAACAAGTAAGATTATTATTATTATTTTATATTTTCTCTGTATAAAGCAAATGATATTTCTGTTCTTCAGTGAAATAATAAAGTTAAAGTGGTCTCTTTGATGTCCTAGAGTCACTCACCATGTCTCATCACTATGCTCTGCAGCTCAGTTCCCGTCCAGGAAGGAGCAGGTAAATGTTTCTCTACAGGTAAATCACACCACACCTATAATACAACCAGCTGCTAGAGAGAATTCTGTTTCCCATCTTTCAGGGATGATGTGGTCGATCTGATTGATTCTTATTAATATGAAGACAATCAGGTGAATGACATGGATGCATTTGCAGGAGAGCCTTCCAGTCTCTACTTCAAACCTCACAACACAAGTCATCCTCTGAACCATAATTCATATTTTCATGAAAGTTTGTAAAGTCTTTTTTATTGATTAAGGACAATTGCATGATGTCGTAGTCTGTAGTGTACGCGTGCTTTCTGGATCAGGTTTGTCAACTTCACTCAGTCATCTGCTTTTGTGCATGCAACCACACATAAAGGAACTCATGTCGATCCCCATCAACACCACGCTGTGTCATTCAGAGAGAGAACTGGAAGAGCTGTGCAGTGTCTTTCTGGAAGTTAAAAACAGATGGAAATCTGATGTAAGAAGTGAATTATTAGATCAATGCACATTTCTTTATGAGTTCCTCAGCTTTAGTGAAGCTTTCATTTGTATGTCTTGCAGGATTGTTGTGCATGGAGAAGAACGACTGGCAGCCATTGTGCCAAACTTGCAGTGACAGAAGAAATGGTGAAACATTTGTACTCATTCGAGTTATAAAAGCCCATTCATTCGATATAAACTATAATCCTCATTTCTTCCCCCTTCATGAGGCTCTTAGGGTGAGTGATCACTACCCTGTTGAGTCTGAATTGATTAGTGTTCCTTTCTGGGTTAAAGTTCAGTTTAATGACAAGTTTTTAATTGCATTTTGTGCAAGACCACAACATTTTTTTTTTAGATTGGTAACCTTTTCAGTTACCAATAAACTAAAGAGATCTAAATTTAGGGACATAAATTCTTTGTAGCTGAAGGACATCAGAACCAGGCTTCTCCATGTGCATGGTGTAATCTGTGGATTCCACAGAGACGGACTTTAGAAAGAGTGGCAATAAATTTATCTTTAAACAGCAAAGGAAGATACCCAGTCACCTGAATGAAAGTACTGTGCATGATGTTACTCCAGAACTGGTTTCAAATCACAACCCCATATGGTGGTGGTGGCAGCCGCAGCATCATGATATGGGCATATTTTTTAGAGATCCCTGGATAATTGGTCAAATTTGATTGCACATTGTATTGCTTCTGTGTATGAAGCACTTCCTCTGAAATCTAAGCTCCTGGGCAACACCCTGCATGTTTGTGCTGCTCCTAGCTCTTTAGCCTCCACCAGCTGATGAGTGGGTGGGATTGGTATTATTAACAGTCTTTCATACCTCCCAGACTGTTAAAACAGACTGAATGTGTTGTAGATAACTTGTCATTGTGGATTCTGGAATGTCTGTTCATTCAGAACATTTTTCAGTGTTGACTTTCGGAGGCTGAGTGTTGCCATTGTGTAGTATTTGGAATGAGGATGTGCGTTTACACTTTAGACTTGGTTTACTAAGCAAAAGGGGCATATTACTCACATACTTGACAATCAGGAATTTTCTGAACCATGCTCATGCATAACCTTGATTAGGTCCCCAGCAGGAGTTGTCCTAATTTGCTCAAATAGGGAATAAACCTTCTTTTTACTCTGAAACCTCTGAATGCCAAAATAACTAGTTGATAACTAATTTAGCCATTTTTGAAAAAATAAACATTTTAAACAGGCAACAGAACAAAGTAAAAATTTATGACAACATTTGAAAAAATGTCAGAGAAAAATAGAAATTAGAAAGACAACAACAAATTGGTACAAATAAATAAAAAAGTAAATAAGCACAGTTTTTTTTCCATTTCTTCATTCCAGAGAGTTTCCAAGATGACGTTTTGAACCTGAAGAGGTAAACCCTCCTGCTGCAAAGAGAAAAACTTCTGCTTCGGATCAGCTCGTTAAAACTGAAGCTCACCAAATTTCAAGAATAGAAGTATTTTCCAAATCTCTCACTGATCTTACAGTTTTCTTTTTCTACTATAGTAATTTAGAAGTCACATAGCAATATAATTTACATTATAAGTGAGAAATACATAAATGTTGTGTTTGTTATCCACTTTTACATTTGTAACTTTCATAGAAAGCACTTTTTCCAGAAACAGAGGTGTTATTTAATATTTTTTCTGTCAAACAGTAGAACAAATTGAAGTGAGAATGAGCTGCTTGTTGAGTGAATCTTTGGAACTGAACTGTTATGTACAGCTATGCTTTTTAATTAGTTTTTATTGCAGTAGGCTATCTTTGCTTTCCAAAACAAACGCGCTTCATTATTTTACGCACGGACGTCTGAGGCCTTCACGTTGGCCGCGTAAGCTCGGATATTTCAGTTATAAACACAGACGAAACCCCTCTACTCAATAAAATAAATGCTAAACATGATGTAAATGCTAATATTGATGTATTAATTTACTTATTTTCCTGTGATTTTTTTTAGAAGTACCATAAAGCTCACTACATGCCCTCATTGGCCGAGGAGTTATTTGAAATCTGTAGTTCACGCGTTTTCCGCAAAGCAAGTGAAGGACGCTTACGCTAGTCACGTGACTCACGACCAAAACACAGAGCTGAAGGTTGTCAACAACTGTTCTAGAAGGTGTCTGAAGCCTTTCAACTTTCTCTTCCTCCACCGAGCAGCAGCCTAAATTACACCAAGCCATTGTTCACCTGTCCGGTAGACAGGCCGTCTCAATGCATTACAGAGGACCGACAACACCGAGGCTGCCATGGATGTGTACGATTTGTTTAGTAGTTGCAGGAAGGGCGACATTTGTAGAGTCAGGTAAGTAGCGGATTTCGCTGTTGACCTGATTTTGGATGAAGATGAATTGGAGAAATGAATATTTTACATTGTCACTGTGAACAAGAAGGAAATACCAGCCTTTATTTTAGCTGCCTGACCCTCTGAGCTGTTTTGCATGAGCGGCTAGCTGGGATGCTAACATTAGCTTATTGGTGGGTCAACTCCTTTGTTTACACAAATGTGATTAACGTCACTGACAGATATTTTCTTCTCTCTGATCTTTCTGCGCAGTTTTTCATATTAAACACTTTAAAGTTATATTTGATATAAATAAATGCTTTTCAGATGAAGTTATTCACATTATATGCATAAATCAACTATGATCTGCAGAATTCATAAACAAAACTAACAAACAAAACAACCAAAGGTTGCCTTGGGTTTGTTTTTACTCCCACTAAAGTCATTGGTTCAGTTATTTCACATGTAGGGACTTGTGTATACCTCCACATGACTGTACATGTTGATATCTTATTCAGATACCTTGTTGAGCAAAGAGATGTGGACCTCAATGTGAGAGATAAATGGGACAGCACCCCTCTGTAAGTTTAACATCAGCAGGTAGTCTAATCTAGTAAGTAACTTGCATCATTAAAGGAAATATTTTCATTTTGTCCTGCAGCTATTACGCCTGTCTCTGTGGTCATGAGGAGCTGGTCCAGTACCTGTTGGCTAGTGGTAAAAGTATTCAGTTTTACTGGTTTAATTAAAGCACCTATAATGAAGTGAAGAAGTCACAAAATTATGTTTATACCACTTCACTATCAGGTTCCAAGTGTGAAGCCAACACGTTTGATGGTGAGAGGTGTGTCTACGGCTCCCTGAATGACTCGATACGACGCCTGCTCAAAGACTATAAGTGTGTCAGCGTCCGTGCCATGCAGCGGAATGACTTTAACTACTTTCTGCACATGTAAGGGTCAGAAACTTTAGATATTCAATGTTAAAGAAAGAACAAAAGGAGAAACAAACATGCATAGAATTGCACTGATACAACACAGTAACTATAAAAAAAGTGTTTTTGCATCATACCTGTAGGTTATTGGAGCAGGGTCAGCACAGTGATGTCAAGTTCCAGGTTCATGGACAAACATTTCCAGCCCACCGGTGTGTCCTCAGTGCCCGCTCGGAGTATTTTACAGAAATGTTTGAGACCAAATGGAATGGGAAGAACCTGATCACACTCAAGCACCCTCTGGTAATCAAAATGATCTGGTAGACTAATTCTGTCATACCTGCTTTGTTACATTGCCATGTTTTAGAGAATACAGCTAATATTGATTCAAGTAAAATTTGCTTTGTTTTAAGATAAATCCCGCTGCCTTTGGAGCAATTCTGCAATATTTTTATACTGGTGAGTGTGTACTGAAGCATCAAGCTATCTGGCCTCTAAACGGGAAAAATGTAGAAGTGTTGAAATATCGTTGTGTCTTTAGATGGATTCATAAAACATCCTCATGCAAAGTATTGCATTCAGGATTTTGTTAGTCCACTTCCTTTTTTAAACCCATGCTTTGTTTTATTGATCTTTTAAAATGCACACAGTCTTCTGCGTGATCAGAAACCAGATCCAATTTGAATAATGTTTTATTAAATTTGACCTGCTTTCATCTCATTTGTCTATGTAAGAAACAAAGCTGCAGAAATTCCAGCAGTTTTTAGCAAAATAGGAGATGGAAAAGATGTTTTTCTAAGTAGTTCTGTGGGTGAAACTACAAGTTTAACCAAGTTTAACTGTTGCAGGACGAATGGATATTGATATAAATCTGGTGGAGGACAGCAGGCGACTCGCTAAGCAGTGTAAAATGACAGATCTGATAGAAGAGCTGGAGAATAAATGTAAACAGGTCTATGAATTTGGTAAGACACCTCCCTGACTGATCCATGCACTGTATGATTGTGTGAAACTGTTTTAGGGTTGTTTTTCCCCAATTATGTTTTCTTTCATACTGAAGTGTCCAACAAGCCAGGAACTTGTGTGAAGGTTCTTAGCCTGGAGCCTCACACGTGTCAACTCCAGGAGGAGATGGCTCAGTTAGCAGACTGCGCCTTGCCCACTGAACTCCAAGTAAGAACACAGGGGCAGTGAAATTATAACTTTAACAAACTATAGATGTTTTTAAAATTTGTCTTCTGTTATTTCTGCCCAGGTTGGATTTGGTGAGCTTCCTTTTAACAGAGTCGACCGGTTCCCAACTTATCCTGACATCTGCTTCAGAGTGGAGGGTTATGATTTCTTGTGTCATAAGGTAAAAGCTGCAGCACTCATCGTCTGTCCAGATCCTCATGAGTATAAATGACGGATTTGTTATTGCGGGTGTGTTTGCAGGCCTTTTTCTGTGGACGCAGTGATTATTTTAAAGCCTTACTGGAGGATCACTTCAGCGAGGGAGAGCAGCTGCAGTCCCAGCCCAGCACCCCCGTGCTCACTTTACACAACATCCCCCATGAAATCTTCATCCACGTCATGTACTACATCTACACGGATGACACAGAGGTTTGTGCAAACGCATCAGACGCTCATTGCGATTAACTTTATCATCTCAAAACACCTCATCAAATGCTTTTTGTTTCCTGACTCTTTGTGTCCAGCTGACGATGGAGAACGTGTTTGACGTTCTGTGCGTAGCTGATATGTACCTGCTGCCGGGGTTGAAGCGTCTCTGTGGGAAGACGCTCGCAAAGACGATATGTGAGGACAACGTCCTGCACATGTGGAAGACGGCCAAGCTTTTCCGTCTCTCTCGGCTGGAAGATCAGTGCACAGAGTTCATGGCCAAGATCATTGAACGGGTGGGTGTTTCTACATGATGATGTCATTCAAGTTTCATCGAGACTGAATAACCATATATTTTAAAATGCATTTGTTTTATTATTATTATTCTTTCAGCGTCAACTTTTGTGTTTTAAAGAATATTTTTATATTAAATCTGTTGACTGTTTTTTCACAATCTGCTGTAGCTAGTAGCAACTAGCACAAACAAACCAACTGATCAGGGCAGAAGTTGACCTGTGACCCCTGTGTTCTTCAAAATAAAATTATAATGGACCACAGCAGGTTAAGGTGGTAAAATGTTCTTCACACACACATCTGTATTTGGTAGATAAAAGCTTTGATGGTGTTGGAGCTGTGAGCTAGCATGCTTACTTCATGAATTTACATCCATGCACCCATCTCACCTGTCTGTCACAGCTGGTGGAGCAGGCCGAGTTTGCTGAGATCATCAAGGAGGACGCTGCATCGCTGGAGGAGCGACAGGAGACGGACTCGGTCCCTCTGGTGGACGACATCCGCTACCACATTGCCAGCAACGTTCAGACGTACAGTGCAATTGAGGAGGCCAATCAGAAGCTGGAGGCCTTGGAGGATCTGCTTTCTAGCATTAACATTGACTGCTAAGTGGGGTTATTGTGTTTCTGGTGTATAAATTGTTTAGTTGGACTCTCTCTGCAGAGGGATGAAACACAATATGAAAAGGAAAAAGATAAACACCAGTATGTTTGTTCATTTTAATTACAGCATATCACAGGAGCTTATGTCATATTCAGAAATTACTAATCAGACTGATTGTTTAGAACTTCGTACAGACAGACATGCTACATTTAGTTTAGGTGAATCTGCTGTTTAAAGTCTACAAAGCGGGTTGTGAAAAAATTGTGTTTTACATATTTAAAACAGTTTGCAGTAAACATGCAAGAGTTTTATTTAGGCATTTGTTTTTGCCACCAGAACGAAAGAGTGGGTTTGTTACAACAGTTGTACCTGAAGTAGGCGGCGGTCAGAGTGACCTCAGCTTGGAGGATGGAGGAGCGATTCAAAGCTGTTTGAGTGAATGTTTATTTTCAACTTTTTACACAGCATCACTTTTGCATCAGATGTTTATTTAAACTGAAAACTGCGTAACTATCTGATGCAAAAGTAATGTGGTGTAAAAAAAAAAAAGAAATCCACTCCATGACATCCACGTAAATGGATAAAACGTGTAGGTTGTTGCTGTTTTAGATGGTGGAAATTATGCCCTAAAGGGCTCATCTTCTGACTCCCAATAGGAACTTTTCCTGATTTTCCAGACTGAAGGTGCTCTGACTGATATTTACTGCAGGTTAAACTCACTTCACTTCCTTAAATGTCAACCTGAATGATTCTCTTGGAAATGTGGTTTTATCACATGTTCATAAAATGTGAAACTTCATAAAATTTTATTTCTTTTTTAAAACAAAAAGACAACTCAGACAATGCCGTTCTAGCACTCAAATGAACAATTTGTGTTTAAAATAATAAAATAAAATGTCCCATTATTTGTTCAGATGAAAGATTCTATTTATGAATGTGTTATTTTGATGTTACGTTTTGGGTTCTGATGTCTTTTCCAGCTCCTGCTCACCTCACCGTGTCTTCTATGTTAATATTTACATTCAGTCCCCTCTAACACTCGTGCACTTTAACTTCAAATGAAATGACTTTGCAGCAAATCCCTTTTGCCTTATTGTGTGTACCGTAAAATCATAATGTGGGTAGTGTCAGCCGTCTTTTATCTCCTGCTTGGATGAAAACTGTGTAACTGTTGCACCAATAAAACATGGCACAAAGCACAAACTGCATTTGTCTTTTTAAAAATGTTAATGAGCGCAGAATCTTCACGTTGATGAGGTATTTCTTGATGACAATATTTATTTTATTTTGAATGAAATGGCTTTCCATACAAGATTTTTAAAAGAAATGGATGAAACCACCTTCCTCTCCAGCATCTTTGAAGTAGACCTTTCCTGGGAGGCTGAGGAGTGTGATGCAATTCTAGTTGGTCCCCTTTCTTAAAAACCATGGACTCCCACTCCCCAGGCAACCCCGCTCACGTTCACCATGCAATGTTGCAGAGGCATGTCAGCCAAGACACCCCTACATCATCCACTATCTTGAGATACCCAGGACAGCTGTTGTCAGCCTCCAAGGCTGTTTGATGACCTCTGATACTTATGATCCATAGATTGGTCCTCATCTCATCTCCAGGTCTTCTGGCTCTGGTTCCTCATCAGAATGTGTTGGTGGGATTGACAAGTATTCCTTCCACCACTTAACTGTATCCTCAGTTGACACCAGCAGCTCCCTGTACCTTCTGTATACGGTTTGAGATTTGATTAAATTAGAATAAAAGACAAATACTTTAATTACATTTAAAACAAGCAACAAATCTAGCTCAGAACTGTGATCCATTCAGCTATAAATCCAGTTTTCAGGCTCCTTTTCTGACCTGGAGTTTTTGGGTCCTGCAGTTGTTGAACGTGAATCAAGAAACATTCTGACTTTTAAACAGCAGGCTATAATAATCTGCTCTTTCCCACCCAAGAGTAAAAACATCAAATTGCTTAGCAACAACGACAAAACATTTGTAAAGAAACCTCTGCTAGGGTAAAAACAAATTGGACCTTTTTTTTTGTCAGCTTGAAGGCTTTCAGTGAGCCAGGCTGGAAGCCAAGAGCTTTGTTTTCTAGAGAACAGCAAAAGTGTTGGACTAACAGCAGCTCAGCTCCACCGCTACGGTTTCAGCTTCCAACACGGGGCTCCATTAGGATGACAAACAACTTTGTTTTCATCAGTACTTTATTATTGTTCTTTTTGCTTCCTGAAATTTACAATTATTGTTGAAAATATTGTATTTTTTATGAGTAGGTAGAAACAACAACAACAGCAAAAGCAGCAACAACAACAGCAACAATACCAACAACAACAACAACAAGGACAACAAAAACAACAACAACAACAACAGCAGCAACGACAGCATCAACAACAACAGTAGCAGCAGCAGCAACAACAAAAACAACAGCAGCAGCAACAACAACAAAAACAACAACAACAGCAGCAGCGACAGCATGACCAACAGCATCAGCAACAACAGTAGCAGCAGCAGCAGCAGCAACAACAACAAAAACAACAACAGCAACAACAACAGCAGCAGCAACAGCAACAACAGCATCAACAACAACAGCAGCAACAACAGCAGCAGCAACAGCATCAGCAACAACAGCATCAGCAACAACAGTAGCAGCAGCAGCAACAACAAAAACAACAACAGCAACAACAAAAGCATCAACAACAACAGTAGCAGAAGCAGCAGCAACAACAAAAACAACAACAGCAGCAACAGCAGCCGCAGCAGCAACAGCAACAACAGCATCAGCAACAACAGCA
>SSNS01000333.1:111179-171597 GCA_006937985.1 Aphyosemion australe
AAGCAGCAACAACAAAAACAACAGCAGCAACAGCAACAACAGCATCAACAACAACAGTAGAAGCAGCAGCAGCAACAAAAACAACAGCAGCAACAACAAAAACAACAACAGCAGCAGCAGCAACAACAAAAACAACAACAGCATCAGCAACAACAACAGCATCAACAACAACAACAGTAGCAGCAACAACAACAACAAAATCACAATAAAATCAATAGTAAAAAAAAAGAAAATTTTGTGGCCCTCATGATAAAAAGATTTGACAAAACTTGTTTAACCACAAAACAAAACAAATAATAATAATATTAACTTTTTAATGAAACTTCTATTATTTGAAAAACCTGAAAATAATCTAAGCAGTAATTCCCTTTTAAATAATCCATAACAGAAAACACTATCTGTGCTTCAGCAGCTTCATAATTTTCATTTATGATTCATCATTTCTGTCGCGTCCAATAAAAGTTCATAAAGAACAACCAGCAGAAGAGCAGCGAGGAGAAAGATGTGTTGGTTTTTAGGTCATGATGAGTCACTGAGAAAGAACAGAAAAGTCTTTGAGGCAAAAGACGAAGACCACCATATGTTCTGCTCCTTCCATATAAATAACAGCCATAATCTGCTAGGGGTTGATTTATCAGGATGATGTGCCCATTAACATGTATAGATGTGTGTTACACCATCTGGTCTGGTGTGTATTCAGCATGTTCATCTCAGTGTTTTTGTGTAAGGGGCTCACATGCATGGTTACATATCAGAGCAGATGGAGACGGCTGCAGGCGACCGGATGCTGCAAGTAAGGCGTGTGCAGGAAGCAGGATGATGTTTTAATATCTTCCATACTTGCTTGGAAAAATTATTCTTGTAAACTTTAACTATTATACTTACGCTTGAGTGTTACTTCTCACGGTTATTTGAGGAATTTGTGGTGCACTTGCAGTTACAGTACATACCCAGTAGGTGGCAGTCTATAGGATGACTCACCAACTCATGGTGAGCAGTTTATGTGTATCTACACTTCCAAAACCATGTATAGATTACTTTTAAAATGCTGCCCTCTGTAGTGCCCTCCACATGTGAAATCTTATAATCTGTGCAAGCTGCTATTAATAACTGAGTATTTTGAACAGGCATGCATATGTGTGACCTTGTTCCTGTTTGATAAACCCATCGTAGGCCACAAAAGACATAACTGTCACTGCCAATATCCTAATTTGTTATTAGTTAGTGATTATCACCTGGGAGAGAGCGATAAGAGGAGAGTGGTAAGCCGTACTTCAGCAGAGACTGACCTGAGAAGCTTTAACTCGTGTCTTCATGCCGGTGTTTTAATGACTGTTTCATTAATAAACAAGATTTCAAAACAGCATGGACTCTAGATGCATCAGTTTAGTCTGCTTTCATTCTAATTTAGCGAAAAAAGTTCCCAAGTCATCTTAATCAGCTGTTATGTCATTTCACACACGTTCTCCACAACTTCCTGTTAAATAGGTTTCCAGACTTTAGGATAAAAGCAGTAATTTCCTCCACGTTTCCACTGTCAGCCCATGCCTAAGGAAGTTCAAGCTTATCGAGCTGGAATTCTGTTTATCTCTCTGCTGCTGTGTGTGCGGGGCTTTGCTTTGAAAGTGTGGCAGTCAGATGCTTTTACACTTAACATAGCCTCGGTAATATGGGATTAAGCACCACATGCTCTTTTGAAGCATTAGCAGCCAGGGCACAGGCGAGCTAGTGAGCAGTGGTCGTATTAGTCAGCTTTGCCCAAGACAGCGGCTTCTCTGACAAAGCTGAGTAAATATATCCGGCAACTGCGTCACAGATTCTGGGTTGCAGCGGAGCTCCTGATTTTGGGAGTTTCTGTCTGATACTGATCAGACACTGATACCATCCCTTGTTGCACGTCGCATTTTCTTCTTCTTCTACATGATGGTGATCTATCAGAGGTGAAATACAAGGTTGTCAGCGTGGAACACGACCAGCTTTGAAGAGATAACCACCGTGTCTGCATGTGAGACAGGATTACAGAGTCACCATGTGACGGACTGTTCTGCCCTTAGACGGACCTCTAAGAACAGACAGGCTAAATCTGGCCAAGACGACCTCTGACCCCTAAAGCTCCAAATGTAAACAATAAGGCGAACCTCTGAGAAAACTGTAACAAATGTACTTTTGCTCCTAAAGTTAAAGAAATTGTGGACGACTCATGCAACCAGCTTGGCAACGCTGTTAAATTATTAGAGAGAGTAAAAGAATCTCAGTGTCTTAGATTCACGTTATAAACGAGATTCTTAATGTTACTTTTAGTTTAATTGTGTCTTATTAGGTTACCGATAACTGTGTTTTGGGAGTTGAGCATTTACTAAAATGTGATAAAGGTTTGGTTAAAAAGGATGATTGGTGAAGGGTTTAAATAAATGAAACTGCTTTTAAAATGAATAAAGCTTGTGTGTTTGTTCTCAGCTACTTTAAATTCAAGGTTTGTTTTTGTCAGTGACAGAGAGCCAGAAACTTTTTTTTTCTCAGTCACTTTCCTGTTTCCTTGTTATTTCACTCCAGACACCTAACGGCTGTTGCCTCGCTGACAGATCTTTTCTCTGAGGGGTAAAACCATCGCTGAAACTCAGGAAGTGTGAGTGGCTTTCATAAATAACAACACTGGAATGAAGCGTTACTTAATAACATGACGCAAGTAAAAAACAAGCAAAAGAGCTTGAGATCATGCTCATGACTATTTTTTGATACCGTTGCACTGTTTTCATTTCCTCATCAGCTAAATCTAAAAAACACAATCTAATCTTTATGATAAGGGTCTCTTTATTAACGTTACTTAGTGCATTATTGAGCATTAATTAACCAAATAAAGTAACAACTGCTTAATCATATTATGTAATTTATTACTAAGCAGACACCTTCCCCTAGCCCTTTGTCCTAACCTTAAGGACACTTAATAGTTAACAATAACGGTAACGATAATAAAGGGACCCTTTGTTTATTAATGCTTAATAATGCACTAAATACCGTTAATAAAGGGACCCTACTAGTAATGATCTGGCTGCAATATACATTATACAGGTTATAGAGAGGTAGCAGGATCGTTAGCCTGTGGCTACAGTGCAGATGCAGATCCTCATGCATCTATAGCACAGTTTTACATGTAGCAACAAGGACATTGTTTAGTTGAAAGGGGTCATGCAAAAGCATCTGTGTATAAAAATACCCATAGAATTCACTTGAACTGCTACAGATATCTGGAGTTGTTACAGAATTGTTCAGATCTTACCTTTCAATCATAGGTTTTAGGATCCCTATCAACCATAATCCTATCACATACTATCAATTTGATATGTAGGGTACCCCAAGGCCCAACTCTTTAATACAAGCCACGTTCCCTGCCACTTTTTTGCATGTGACATTCAGCTGTACGGACTTGAGAGTTCTTCAAAGTGTCTGAACTACTCAATATATCGCCCCCAGAAAGCATGGTTCCTCTGATCAGCCAAACTGTCCATTTAATCAAATCAAATCGAATTTGTGGAATTTAGGTGTTTTTGACCAATTTTGAATCCTACTGAGCCCTTATTTTCACTTCTACCATGCAGCCTCGTGGTAAACCAGTAACCTGTTTTAACCTTGCATAAATGCAGCTTGTGTAAATATTTTAGCAACACCAAAAGGGAGCTTTGGCCTTTGAACACGGTTTCCTGTGTTTATATCTGATAAGACACTACTCCTTTCTATTTGATCCTCTTGGAGGTCTGCTGTGATGCGTTCAGGTACATCCAGTCTTTGCAGTGACATATGATGCAAATGAGCATTACGTCATGGAGATTTCAAGCAAATCTCCTCAGCAACGAGTCTTGGGTGAATGGAGTAATGCTTGTTTTGCACCCCTCTGGAATTCTGGGTAACAGATGAAGAAAGCTCAGATGAAGTAAGATGTTTACCAGCTTGTATTTCAAGTTTGTGATGGATGCTTGACCTACTTCCTCACATTCTGACTTGTCCAAAGTCAGTTACTGAGCTAGAAGTGAGGATGACCACTGCGCCTTACTGAACTTTGCAAACTCAGTTGATTTTGCAGAAATGAGCTGAGATTGTGATGTGATAGCAGCTGATCTATCCCATGGTCTCACTACAAAATATTCATCTGACCAAAGCAAGCTCTTATTTGTGTAATAAACTGTTATAAGTTCACCTAAATCATGTGTTAAGTTCATGCTAAGGTTTGGACCTAGGAATAACAGAGAAAGGAGTAAAAGGCTTTAGCTTCAGCCTAAATCCTTTTCAAACATGATATGTAGTCTATGCATTTGCAACTTTGCACATGTTCAAATAATCCCAACCATCAATAAATCTAAGCGAAGGAAAAAGGGCTTCATGCTTGCCATCAGATATATTTAGTCAGCTGTTTAACCTTGCCAGTCATGCACAGGAATCCTACACTTGTTAACTGCCTGTTGCAGGCCAGCAGCCTTCGTCATTGTTAGCCCTCCAAGCAGGGTTGGTTTTTTTAAACAAGAGCATGCACAAGCAGAGAAGATACGTTGCCTTATTAGGCTTTGTTATAAGCTGACACTCTGCTTGTTTACATTTCCTAGATAACGAAGCACGTGTTGCACGGGGCCAGATTAAAAACAAATTCTGTGCTAGAAATAATCCCAGCAAGTTTTTCACTAAAAGCTTTTATAGGATATGAGGATGCTTGAATGAAATGTTATGAGGCGAATAATAAAAGTTTTGTGTACCGGGGGTTAAATATGAGTTCAGTTCTTGCTGCATCCTTTTGTTCCAGATCATAAATCAAGATCCGCCCACACTAACCCACACTCAGCCCTCCTCTGAAATGTCGTCTCTGTCTCCAACATGAGTAAGAAGTGTGCGGGTGTGTGAGACACTCACTCATCCCCCACCACTGGACTGTGTGTGTGTGTTTGTGGGCAGGGAGTAATGGAAATTTACAGTTTCCTACGTTGGTACCTGAGTTGTCTGTGACAGCGAGGCTGCGTCCAATCTCCACTTTGGATTTAATTGTCTTTAGCCAAGAGGCGGGCTCTGCTGTCAGCTCCACTTCTTGTGACCCCTGTCTGCATAAAGGCAGTCAGTACAGAGGAATGGTGACAGCTGAGGGAGAGGAACACTATACATAGCTGCAGCCATGAAGGAACTGTAAGTTTTATTTTTTTTATTTTATCATTATTTGCCCTAAGATTTTATTTTCTCTGGGTTTACATTGTGTTTAACTACGTTTTCTTCTCAGGATGGATTATAAAATGATAAATGAGTGTAATTATCTGTTTAATACAGAAGTAATCTACTTTTGCTGAACGCTTAAAAACACAAAGCAAGGAATGACAAACATCTTTTGTGTTTGTCTTTTGTGACTCATATAGGGAAGTGATTTTAAAAGTCTCATGTTTTCCTGTTTCTACCCTTTGGGATGAATCATGAGGGTCTTCTTTTACAGAAAAGCAGGCAGGTGAAGGAGCGAATGCTTGAGAGTAAAAAAGGAGAAAGGGATAAGGAGGGAGGGAAACAGGATGAGAAAGAGAGTGTGCAAGAGCTGATCCGGTTACGTAAGCAGGTCTGAGAATGGAGCTGACTTGTCATGCACAAGTGAAAGGGAGAAATGCTTGAAAATGATGGGACAAAGTGTTGCACACAGCTCCGGTGAACCAAGGAGACCTAAAGTTCCCCCGGTGGGAATGTGAAAGCTGCTGGTCAACATGTCCTCTCTTTAAAGCTATTGTCATGATAATGAATTTGTTGTTATTGTCCCTTTGGTCAAAGTAAACTCAGGTCAGCTCCTTTGAGTGTTGACTCTTTCTGCCCTTTTGTCCCAACTTATTTTTGCAGCATGCACGCTAAAGAGGAAGCATTTTGTGCTGCTCTGCAAACTTCTCTATTTGAGAGAAAATGAAAAAAAGGAGGAAGCTTTTATTTTGCATGAGTTTTAAAAGTAACCTCCAACCATTTTGGTCCTTTAACGCTATTTAGGCTTATTTGAATCAGGTCGTTTTCTGCCATGTTATGATTTCTTCTTTCCTCTTTGGGTCATGTGTGGGAAATGAGATATGTTGCTCAGTAATAACAAATCTGTCTTGTGAAGGCAGTTTACAGTGTAAACAGTCATGTGATCCTGAGCTGTAGTAGCGTCCGGAGAGCAAACCGTGCTCTGGAACGGAAGGAAGGAGGGATATACTCTGAATTTGGATTAATAATAAAAAAAAAAATCATCCCTCAGGTTCAAGCTGGGTCCAAAAGTCACCGCCTCTCCTTTAAGTCCTGCGATATCAACTCAGTGTTCCACTTAGACCTTTGAGTAATGTTTACCCTTTTGCTCACTTTAAACTCCCTAAACATTTAGTCTGATTGACCTTAGATTAGCAAGATTACCAGCATTGAACTGTGTATCATGTGCTCACGCAGCAGGCTGTAAGGCAGGCAGAGGACAGTATTAGCTCCCTAATGCTGCTCCCTGTCTGCTGTTTTATCCTTCTCACCTCTCTCTCCTCCATCGTGCTCATACTTAACGTGTTTGTCGACTGTCTTTGAATTTTCTGCTTGTAGCATGGCACAAAAGGAGAAGCTCCAATGTCTGAAGGACTTCCATAAGGACACCCTTAAACCTTCACCGGGGAAGAGTCCGGGTACCCGACCCGAGGACGAGGCTGAAGGAAAAGTCCCTCAGAGGGAGAAGTGGGCGAGCAAGCTCGACTTCGTCCTGTCTGTGGCCGGAGGCTTCGTCGGATTAGGAAACGTGTGGCGCTTTCCTTACCTTTGTTATAAAAATGGTGGAGGTAGGCACAGATGAAAGGCAGGTGTTTCATCACACCTGTAAAGAAGGTGTCTCATCTGTTAATGTCGACTCCTCAGGTGCATTTCTCATCCCTTACTTCATCTTCCTGTTTGGGGGAGGCCTGCCTGTGTTTTTCCTGGAGGTCGCACTGGGTCAGTACACCTCTGAGGGAGGGATCACGTGCTGGGCCAAACTCTGCCCCATCTTTACTGGTCAGTCAAACAAACACTTCTCAGCAGAATCTCCACATGGCTGCACAGATCTCTCCAGAAAACGCTCTTTGTCATTTATCTGGACAAGTCTTCTGTCCTGTCTTCCCTTCTGCTTCGGTCCAACATTTATGATGCTGCACGGGCGTCCTCACCTCTCTGAAGTTTAAAAAGTCTAATCTTATTAGTTATTTTGAGTAAACATCCTCACACAATTACAAGTTACAGTTACTGAACATAGAGGATCGTTTATATCTGTTTATGCTGGTAAAGTGTCAGCTTCAGAGATAGCACACTAACTCACACTGGGTGCAAATAGCCTGCAGCCTTTCATTTCTCTCACGGTGAGAAATGACAGCTTTGGTCCAATCTTGCAAACAGCATTTTTGTTAGCACACAGAAAGTGGTCCCACTTCATATTTGACAAGTGAATTTTTCCACTGTGGGATCAATAAAGTCTATTCTATTCTATTCTAGCTCTAGGATTAGTTCCACTCAGAGAGGTAATCAGTTACTAAAACTCAAACACAGGCAAAAATATCATTGTCAACAATGAATAGCAAAAAAAAATGTGCATAGAGATGCTTTAAAACACAAATTTACTCCTAGGTTGAAGATTTTCTGTGATCTTCAGAGTCTTTGATTGCCATACGTAGCCAACCAGTGATGTCATATCATGTGTTTTTCCTTTTTTGGACAGTTTTCATCTGTTTATCTTATGGAAGATTATGAATGTCTTCAGTCCCAGTGAGTGGACGCTGTTCAGGCTCTGCCTCACCACTTTTATGTGCCTCCCTTTAACTCTGAGCGACAGCTGTAGACAAGCATCGGTGCGCCGCGCCCCCAGCAGCTGCCATGACACCTTTCACTCATGTCCACGCAAGTGAAGTCATGAAAAGGGAGGAGGCTTTCTGGCAGCTTTTCCTAAGCAGCTGGCTCCCACTTGGCTAAAAGTGCAGAAGCTGCCCTGGAAAAGCAGAAAAAGGCCAATCACAGATCTCCAAAAAGCCTTATTTTTTTGTTTCCGCTCTTCTTCATCACACTGAGAATCCGCGCCTTTACTTTCAGAGTGACAGCACACGGTCCAGTACACACACCTGTCACAGCACGAACGTGGTGGTCAGTTAAAGTTTGGAATGAGGGAATGAGGAGGTGGGGGTGACAGAGATGATAAGTTTATAAATACTCTGGAGTAGTGGAAGAGTACTGGGGATGTCTGTGTTCAGGTTTGTCACAAAGTCATCTAAAAATAACTTAAATACACGAAGAACATCAAAGGCAAAGAAATCAGCTTGGAAATGAGCCCCAATCGTTTTATTTTAGTGTTCAGCTCATCAGCAGGTGAAAAAATTTTTTAGAAGAAAGTATTTTATCTCCTTATTTGATCACAAAAATAACCTTATATACTGCTCCACGTCTGCTTGATGGTTAAATTGTGTTTATTAATGAGTTTATTACATGTGGTTGTGTCACAAATCTGTTTAAAATTGCAGCTCTGAATCAGTTCCTTCTCCCTACAGCACAAAATTAACAGTGAAATCAAATGATCGCATTCAAGCCATAGTTAAAGTCTTCATGTTCTTGCAAATGGCCCACAGGTATCGGCTATGCTTCCATTGTGATCGTGTCTCTTCTGAACATCTACTACATCGTGATCTTGGCCTGGGGACTCTACTACTTGTTCCAGTGCTTTCAGCCGGAGCTCCCGTGGGCAAAATGCAACCAGCCCTGGAACACGGAGCACTGCATAGAAGACACGGTCCGCAAGAACAAGACCCTCTGGCTGGCAGCCAACTTCACCAACTTTACCTCCCCTGTCACAGAGTTCTGGGAGTGAGTATTCACTAAGGGCCATGCCCAACTCACACATGCACACACACACACACACACACACACACACACACACACACACACACACGTGAATACATTGAACTAACACTGGCTCTTTATCTTGCTTGCATAAACACATTTGACTGAGCTCCATTCTTGCATGGTTTACTTTTGTTCTGCAGCCATTTATGAGAAACTTTTAAACGCAGCTCAAAGTTGAACTCAGGTCATAAAATTAGAAATTAGAATCAGGAAATCAGATTTTTAAAATCTTCCTGAGGTGTCTCATAGTATTTATCAGATATCGATGCAAATAGACACATTTAAACTCTAAAATGTTCCTGTGGGATGTCTATTGATGCTAAAATGAACCTATAGATAATTGAAGTTGTTAAACTATTGTTATTTGCTGTTTCTTCTGCAGGCGCAACGTCTTGAGTATCTCTACTGGGATAGAGGACATCGGGCCCCTGAAGTGGGACCTGGCCCTGTGTCTCCTGGCGGTGTGGATTATCTGCTTTTTCTGTATTTGGAAAGGAGTCAAGTCCACTGGGAAAGTGAGTGCTTCGGCGCAGTCACGTCCCAAACCTATTGTGTTTTATCTTTTTCAGTTTTTTTTTCTATTTACAAAAAAGTTGCTGTGCTAACCCTAACCCTAACCCTAACCCTAACCCTAACCCTAACCCTAACCCTAACCCTAACTCCCAGCATTATCTGAAACAAATTCAACGCTAAGTTTTCCAGAACGTTCCCTCTTGACCAGTTAGATCTTTGGCTGTTGTCAGATTAGGACAGAAACTGGGTCAGGAGCAACTCTGAAAAAAGGAAACTCTAATAAGAGCTATTCATGCTTTAATTTCCCTCATGGAAGTCACAGTTCAGTGGCAGATCACATCCCATCATGAAAAGTAAACTTAAATTTAAAGCATAGATTCAAATGTGTTTAGAAATTGTTTTGTGCTTTTCCTGACATGTCCCAGTTGCAATTAGCTGATTTTTATTTTTTATTTAACCTTTATTTAACCAGATGAGTTGATTGAGAACCCATTCTCATTTACAACGATGATCTGGCCAGGAGGCAGCAGCAACTGAGACACAAGTAGCTTTGCACCAAAGAACAACAGACAGATAAGATAAAAACAGACATAAAGGACTGTTCTCATATATATTATGTACAAGCAATCAAAACAGACTTAAAACAATCTTTTGGCACTCAGAAGCAAGCACATTGATCAGAAACTATTGATCATAATGAATTGTTGAAAGTAGATAATGGAACGTAGGTAGTGAGCTTTAGTGAATTTTGCAGTTCATTCCAGTTGTTGGGAGCAGCAAACTGGAATGAAGAGCAGCCAAAATAGGTGCGAGCTTTAGGAATATCAATGGAAATTAAGTTACTGGAATGTAAATTGCGCTGGTTGTTGGAAGTGATGAGTAATGAGCGAACATATGACGGTGTTCTACCGATGATTGTGTTGTATATAAATTGATACCAATGTAACAACCTGTAGGAATGGAGTGATGGCCAGTTAACGAGTGAGTACAGATCACAATGATGAGTAGTGAAAGGGGCACCAGTGATGAAACGGATTGCTGAGTGATAAATGACATCGAGTTTATGAAGAAGTTTTTTGGAGGCAGTCCTATAAATGATGTCACCGTAATCTAAAATGGGAAGGATCGTCAGTTTGACCAAGGTTTGCTTTGCAGAATGAGTAAAGGATGACCTGCTGAAATTGAGGAACTTGATTCTTGACTTGACTTTAGAAAGTAATGTGCTAACGTGAATGTCAAATGAAAGTGTGCTGTCAAGCCAGATACCCAAATACTTATAGGAACTGACAAGTTGTAGTTCTGTACCATCCAGGGAAAAATACTAGGGTGGCAAGTGGAATGTGGTAAATTACGGTTGAAGATCATGAACTTTGTTTTACTTGTATTTAAATTAAGATGAAGGTTGGAGAAGGCATGTTGAAGACAAAGCTGCATTCAAAGAAGAGCTGCATGAATATAAAATGGTGTCATCCGCATATAAATGCATATAAGTACTGTCAACAGCATGAATAATTTTATTAATATAGATTTTGAATAAGGGTGGGCCCAGTATCAACCCTTGAGGAACACCCATTGATCATTTGATTATTTCTTTGTCTTTCCCAGGTTGTGTACGTAACAGCAACTTTTCCCTTTGTGATGCTGATCATACTGCTAGTGCGTGGCGTGACTCTGCCTGGAGCAGCTGAAGGGATCAAATTTTATCTTTATCCAGACCTTACCCGTCTCCAGGATCCAGAGGTAGGCTGAAAAACTCTGAGCCTTTTGTGTCCATATTTATCTGGTCCTGAAAACTAGATGGAAACGTACTCATCATTTATTTTATGCTGTGAATCTCAAAGAATGTTGTGCATTTCGTAGCATAAAGCCAGACTCACAGTGCTGCTGTTACTACTACAACATGATCCAGGGGTGGAAAAAACAGCTTATTTTTAATGACACTGGTAGCCATTAAGGAATCTGTAGACATCCTGGATCTGTCAGCACCGTAGAAATGATGGAACCTAATTTCAGGCAGCAGAAGACAAAGAAGCTTTATTGAAACACAAAGGGAAGCAAGAGGAAGTTCCTTTGTTATTCTCCAAGCTTAAGAACCAGAGGGTCCACCAGTTGGGGGACTTTGATGTTTAGCAGCAAGATTCATATCAGTTAAAAGAGTGATCGGAAATCCCACTTCCTGTGTCCACATTTCTGTCTCTAACGCTGCTAAAAATCTAATACACACATTCTAGTCACCCATTTGAAGCAAATGCTCTACTGATTCTAAAAATGTATCTCCAACACTAAGAGAGCAACAACAAAAATCGTTTTTCCACAGCAGATCTCCAAATAGTTTCTTACCTTTGATGTTTCACCTTGAAAAGTTTGTTTTATCCAGCCTTTTCGTATTGTTTACTGCTAGCCCTACCTCTTGTGTTCCACTGAAAACAGTTTAGATGGAAAACAAAGCCACTTTGACCAAAAAAAACAGCCTCAGAGCTCAAACATCCGGTCAAGCGTTTCTCTTTCATTGTTTGAGAATGTCAGTCTTTTGATGAGTCTCACTGGCTGACTGAGCTGTCAATCTCATTTAGGTGAGTAGCTCCTCATTCTATTGGTCCTAACGATCCAAAAGAGGTGTAAATCATCCAAATTGACCATTCAGTCACGGAGATAGAAGGCTGTGTAATGTGTAGCTCCAGGCAATGCCACCTGCGTAAATACGCGTGAAATATGGTGCCATTTGAAACAACTTTGTTA
Organism: Aphyosemion australe; assembly: GCA_006937985.1. Classification (NCBI taxonomy): domain Eukaryota; kingdom Metazoa; phylum Chordata; class Actinopteri; order Cyprinodontiformes; family Nothobranchiidae; genus Aphyosemion; species Aphyosemion australe. The sequence continues at coordinate 123,306 of SSNS01000333.1, forward strand.
GTCCCTAAATGACTTACAATGTTAACAAAGATAGCTAAAAGGTTGGACAACAAAAACTATTGAGTGGAAGGAGTGTTAAATTGTTCCTGTTACAACTGGCACAGATGGTGCCACACTGTGCCATTTGAAACCTCGCCTGAAGTGTCTGTATATAAACTTTTGTACAATTGGTGTTCTTCACTTTATCAAACTCAAACGTTGTACAGTTATGTCAAGATGGAAAATTGTGAATTTATTGCGATTTGAAGCTACTGCTGCATTTTTCTTAAGAGGGATTCATCAAATTTTTTTCAGGCAGCAAAGAAAAAAACACACATCTCAACAAATCCCAGAAGTGTTCCATTTAAAATGAGACAGGAGTTGACAGGAGTTTATCCAATGACTACTATCTGGGAGTTTCAATTAAAAATCACCCATTTCCTCAGGTATGGATCGATGCAGGAACCCAGATTTTCTTCTCCTATGCAATCTGCCTGGGCGCCATGACATCACTGGGGAGCTACAACAAGTACAAGTACAACTGCTACAGGTGAGCTGGGTTTCCACTGGGAGGAGTGGGACTATCATAGTCACAGCAACTCGTGTCAGAGACGGTTGTGAAAAAAAAGAGAGAGAGAAAAAAAACAGAAAATGGGAACTTCGGTTCCACCTGTGTTCATTAACAACCTCCATGACATATGTGTGACATAGGGACTGTTTGCTGCTTGGAGGCCTCAACAGCGGTACCAGTTTTGTGTCTGGCTTCGCAATATTTTCCGTCCTGGGCTTCATGGCACAAGAACAAGGGGTGGACATTGCCGATGTGGCAGAGTCAGGTACGAGGGTCCAAGGTGATGGCAGCAGTGATGGTGGGCACTGCTGCCTAAAGGAAAAAAAAAGACAATTGGGAACGAAAAAATCTTTAGCTTCAAAGAAGATTAGAAAAGTAAGTGTAGCATAGGAGGAAATGATGTAGAAAAGCACAGGTATCGGCAATTGCACACTCCTTGAATAAAACCCTCAAAAAAAAAAGATCAAATCTTGTTCCAGAATGTGAATCATGCTGTTTTCTCAAGACAGATCACCATGTTGGTCTTTAACTGTTCTAAGGAGATTGTGATCAACTTGTCCCACATTGAAGCTGCGTCTACAGTTTGGCAGCTCTGTATCATTTTGACCATCGGACACTGCTGAGGAGATTGGCACCAGTGTATTAAAGCTGAACTTGAACCCTGAGGTGACATTTCTGACCAGCAGCGACGCACCGTAAACCTGTTAACACGCTGTGGATCTGAGGTGGACGCCACCGGTTCTGTTGATGTCTTCCTGTAGCGTCTTTGTGAACTTTGATGGAAATTCTGGCTGTGCTTAACTTTGCTTATTTACAGTCACATTTGCTATTTAAGACAAAAACCACATCAGATTTAGCCGTATTATAAGATATTTATCTCACATTTTAAAGCACAAAAACAAAATTGTTCTACTGAAACATCCATTCTTTTTTAAAAAATGATCTTTTTCTTCATTTGTTCAACTGAAGTTCAATTGCTGACTCTGTCTGATGCGCTCAGAGTGATCGTTCAGATCTTTTGAAATTAGATCCAGTGGGAAAATGCTGAATATTTATTATCTTACCTGTACTAGACACCTCTTTGAACCACCAGCTGAGACTAATTCTGTCCAGACACGTTAACAGCTTATCCTCTGTCTGTCTGTGTCTCCACATTGAGGTCATTTAAAGATTTACAATAAGATACTCATCATTCACAACATTTAACAGAAATTGACTTCAAAACTATCTGAATCCTGTGTTGTTTGTTTCTGTGTATTCTCATTGCACACAGTAAGTACCAACGTTTCAGCTCCTGGGAGACTAAGGGGACTTGATACTTGGAGGAAATGTCAAAAATATTTTATTCTAAAGAGAAAATTAAATTATGATGTTTTAAAAATGTCTTCATGTTTCTTGTGGCATGACCCTTGCGTGTCATATTTTATTTAATTTGTTGTGCTCTTTAATATCTATTGCTAACTTTAAAGTTAAAGTGATCTCCTATTTATTTATTTTTGGACACAATAAATCGTATACCCCTCATTAGATATTACCTTGCATATTTTTCTTATGTTTGTCGTCCAAAGTGAAACCAGATAGAAGTGTTAATCATGTCTTCGTCCCCCTTCTCCCCATCCCCTCTCTGTTCTCTCTCCAGGTCCTGGCTTGGCCTTCATCGCCTACCCCAAAGCTGTGTCCATGATGCCTCTGCCGACCCTGTGGGCCATCCTCTTCTTCATCATGCTGCTGCTTCTGGGCCTCGACAGCCAGGTGAGCGTTTTCACAGGAACGTCCCTCCCAGATCTGTGTGTCGGCCCCCAAATGTGTGAAGCACAAACAGCGATTCATATCTAACACGTCCACCGTATCAGCTTACTGACAGACACGGACAGCAATCTGCTCCTACAAAGGCATTTTACAGCTTTGCTGTTGGGTTTTATGGTTTATTGTTTCACAAATGGACTTTTTTTTAGACGTAGTTGAATTTTTGCCAAACGTGGCCAGTGAAAGTCATCAGGATCACCTACAGAAAAGCCGTCCACCTTTGATACGAGGCTGAGCTTTGATAAAGACGAGATAATCTAAGTAGACAAAACACAAATGTACGCCCGTGGGATTCTTCGGCTGGATCACATTTCCTGCTTCCAAGTGTAATTCTACTCCTGTACTAAGTCAGTCCTGCACATGGCCAGCTCCACGTCTCAGCCAAGAGCAAGATCAGACCAGCGCTCTAAATTTGAGTACATGTAAATGCTCATGCAAGTGTTGCTATTTCCATGAGAGAGAAATGGGGCTGGTGTGTGTTTCTGTGTTGATGGATAAAGTATAGATCTCACGTAGATGTATTGCTGTGTTTATGTTGTTATATAAAGTTATTGTGCAGCAAATGAGTAAATTCTTAGTGGATTAAAGTCCTATTAGTCATCGCACACACTGAGCGGTGAGCTGCAGACGCTCTCGGGAACTATTTGGTGGTTTAACCCCACAAACCAACCCCTTAATGCTGAGTGTCAAGCAGGGAGGTGTTGGGTCCCGTTTTTTTCCCAAGATCTTTGGTATGACCCGACCAGGATTTGAACCCCAGTCTCCCACTCATACCACTAAGCCACTGAGCTGGTTCAGTCCACTTAGAGCGCATTTTTCATTTCACTCCTTTTTAATGTTTCCTTTTGTCCCCACAGTTTGTTGAAGTGGAAGGACAGATCACCTCCATCGTGGATCTCTATCCATCCGTTCTCAGGAAGGGCTACCGCCGAGAGATCTTCATCGCAACCATGTGTTTCATGAGCTACCTCCTGGGACTCGCCATGGTGACGAAAGTAAGCGTCCCCTCAGTTCCCTTCCACGAGTCTCTGCTTGTTTCCTGCCAGCTGTTTGAAAAGATGGCTCTCTGTTTGGATCGACATCGAGATAATGTCAATAATTTTCCACCTGCCCGTTTGCTGCTGCATTGTCACAGCCAAATACGGCTCCCTAGGAGAGCCATTGGTCCTATCCGGTTGTGAATGGAAAACTTTGGAATGCCGGTTTCCATTCAGAGGTTTATCGGACTTCAGTGACACCTCAGCACCTGTTGAACTCTGCCTCTATTGATCGGGTGCCAGCCTTCTGGTGTCCTACTTAAAACATTCCCATCTCTGTGTCCACACACACATCAGAGGCATAATTAATGGAGGTTTTGTGTTGTTTTTTCCAGGGTGGCATGTATGTGTTTCAGCTCTTTGACTACTACGCAGCCAGCGGTGTGTGCCTTCTGTGGGTTGCATTTTTTGAATGCATTGCTGTAGCCTGGGTTTATGGTAAGTGAAAACACCTACAACTGTGTCATTTGAGCAAATGATTCACAGGAATCAGATAAAAAGGGCCGGAAGGAATGGCAGTAGACAAAGGTGGAGGGTGTTTTCACGCGTCAGTAATAAATAAGTTTAACTGCAGGGCTGTGTTCAGCCTTAAGGAAGTGAGAATGAAGTTGGCCTCCTGCTTGGTAACGATTGGCCGTCCAGAGCGGACTCCAGTCAGATCATCTCCTTCTTCTAGTAGCAGAAACAAAACTCAGCCTAAAGGGGAATTTTAAATGCAACCAAAACAACGCTCCATTGTACGACTAATGTTGTTGTGGTTGAATCTGGAAGCTCTGTTCTTGTGAACTTTGAGCATAAAAGTGAAGGTCTGATAATAAAGCCCCAAAGTTCAAGACTCGGGTTGGAAAATAGTTTTCAGCCTTAGTGTGAAATGAAAATACAAGCTGTTGAAATAAATATTTCTTGAATTGGATTGATGATAGATGTGTTTCTTCTTACTGTAGCTGCTGTTTTATTTATGGTCTGTATTTTTTTATTCATCAGAAGCTTTGCAAAGCAAAAAAAATCATTAAAACCCAAAGTTACCTGTTACAAAGATTTAAAACAATGAGTTTTTCCCAAACTACAATTAATCTCTCTAATCTGTGGCTGGCTAAGGAAGATGACTAATGACCTACTAAGATAAAGCCATGAGTGTTTGTAGCAAATATTCATAAAAACACACCTCAGTGGAAAAACATGCATCAGTCTTTGGTAAACATTAGTGATGAGGGCTTATTAACCTTTGGTGTGCAGATAATTTTGCAACGTTCCGACAGATAGAATCGTGGTTTGCGTGACAGAAACCATGCGTCCTCACCTCCTTTATGTGTTGGACAGGAGCTGATAATTTCTACGACGCAGTTGAGGATATGATTGGCTACAGACCAAACCCGTGGATGAAATGGAGCTGGACCATAATCACTCCTGTACTCTGCATGGTGAGAGGAAGCATGACTTTATTGGGATGGTTGGTGGTGTGAAGGGGGGTGAAGATGTGGTGACTTTAGGCTTGTACTAAATGCAACACGTGTTTGTTTTTGTTAGGGTTGCTTTGTCTTCTCCCTGGTGAAGTACAAGCCTTTGACCTACAACAAGGTGTATGAGTACCCCGAGTGGGCCATCGGCCTGGGTTGGTGTTTGGCTCTCTCCTCTATGATCTGCATCCCCATGGTGATGGTCATCAAGATCCTACAGTCAGAAGGACCTATGATCGAGGTGAGCGGACAAACATTTGACTAAATTTGATGCCTTTGTTTCACAAGGTCGTCATTGTAGCGTCCAGTGTCAGTCACCTTCAGTTACTAATGTTGCCCACAGATCAACACCTGTGTAATGATGGCAAACCAAGTGCTGCAATCTACAGGAGTGCTTTTGTTGCTTTGGTTTTTCTGTAAAGAAACATGACTAGTCCCACATAAAGAGTAGTCAGATGTCCAGTGCTTGACAAAGTTTGGGTTGAGACCCCACTATGGGTCAAGAAACTTTAAAGGAGTTTAGAACAACTTTTCTTCTTTCTTTTTTACAATTGGAACTATTCTTTGAGCCTCTATATGTTAGATAAACATTACTGGGACTCAGAATGGCCCAGGAGCCTTGATAAAAGACCAAATACAACCATATAATAAAGCCCTACATTAGAAAACACTGGTTTACCTGTCCACTCTGCCAGGATATGACTATGAAATGAGCTGCATGCTGATTGGCTGGTTTACCCTGATGGCTCTATGAATGCTTGAAGCTAGAAACTCTGTACAGCTATATACAGTGTCCTGATAACTCAATAGGCAGGCTATATCTGGCCATCCATCCATTATTGTCTGCTTATCTGGTGTCGGTCGCAGGGGCAGCAGCCTAAGCAGAGAGGCCCAGACTTCCCTGTCCCCCAGTCACTTGGGCCAGCTCCTCTGGGGGAATCCCAAGGCGTTCCCTGGCCAGCCGAGAAACATAGTCCCTCCAGCGTGTCCTGGGTCTTCCTTTGGGTCTCCTCCCAGTTGGACGTGCCCAGAAAACCTCACCAGGGAGGCGTCCAGGAGGCATCCTAACCAGATGCCCGAGCCACCTCAACTGGCTCCTCTTGCTGTGGAGGAGCAGCGGATCCACCCCCCCCCCCCCCCCCCCGATGACCAAGCTTCTCACCCTATCTCTAAGGGAGAGCCCAGACACTCATTTCGGCCGCTTGTATCCTTGATCTCATTCTTTCGGTCACTACCCAAACGTAGATCGACCGGTAAATCGAGACCTTCGTTTTCCGGCTCAGCTTGCTCTTCACTACAACAGACCGGTACAACGCCACTGCAGACGCAGCACCAATCCACCTATCGATCTCCATCTTTACCTCACTCCTGAACAAGACCCTGAGATACTTAAACTCCTCCACTTGAGGCAGAAAATCTCCCTGACCTGGAGAAGGCAATCTACCCTTTTCTGACTCAAGACCATGGTCTCAGATTTAGAGGAGGAGGCTATATCTGGCATTCATTCAGAGTTTGGATATTCCCAATACATCCTAGAGCATCACATGTATGCCTTGACATTCTCCTGGTCGTTAGCATTAGCTCCGGCTAATGTTGGTCTGCGGTTAGCATTATCGCCACCAGCATTTTAATATTGCTGATGTTGAAGTAGGGTGAAACATACGAATTCAAGTGGGTGAGTCTGCACCTATGATGTGTTATACTAGCTATTCTCAGAATGAACCGTTTCTCCGTCGCCATCATAACATTACTAATTTGCATAGGAAAGCAGGTCGGACCTTTTAGTATAGTGCATTAAACACCAGCAACAATGAGGTAAATGCAGTTTTGAATTCTAGAACCCCTTTAAGTTTGGTGTCTTTGATGGTCTTTTGACAAAATCTGAAGTTTAAAATTTATTTATTCACACTTGCAAACATCTTTCAAAAACATCGACAAGCTAGCGGGCAGATCATCTCTCTAGCATCACAATTGTCCAAAAAAAAAAGTGGACATAACCATTGAAGTCACTCATCTTAACATGACATTCACCATTTCAGCACCCGTGGGCTTTGATTCAGGAGCATAGCGACAGGCACGTCATCACATTTAGATAAGAGAGGAGTTAAACAAGCTGATTAAACGTGGCTCAAACTTTGTGCAGATGCACAGCTGCAGACATTTTTAATTTCAGACTTGATCACTGTCATTTAGAGCCCCAGAACATTTCTGATGATCATTAGTCTAATGTCTCATCTTCTTCCCTCAGAGAATCAAAGCGGTGGCCGCCCCAGCAAAGTCAGACGTGAGCTCTCGCCCGAAAGAGTACAATGTGAAATGCAGCGAACTGACACAGCCCCTGGACCCAAACGGGAACAATGGCTTGATCAAGCCCACCCACACCATCATAGAAACAATGATGTGAGCGCTCTCTGTGAGAGGAGTAAGACTCGAGCTTACTGCGTTATATTTGCTAACTTTGATGAGATTAGGTTTACATTGTTCAATATACTCATATTAGAGATACTCTGGGTTGATTTCTATTAAGAGAGATATATATTATTGTTGTAATTTTTTCTCTTGTAATTTTTTTTACTCTACTGATATTGATGTTACTATTGTTGCTGTAGCTGGCACTGATCTCAGTTTAGGCAGTATTGTCAGAAGGAACACGTTCATTGTTTACGATCGTTTAGTTGATTCCAGAGAGATTGTTGAGGAAATGATGTTCTGGAGGAAATAGGAGATGTTTCTCTTAAATTCAGGTAAATAAATAAATAGGTTATTTACTTAAAAAAAACAAGACACTTGATCACTCTTTACATGATCTTGTTACCCTGATTAACCTCTAATTTAAAAATATATTTTTAAATCCACAGTCAGACTGAACAGATGTCTGCAAGCAGCATCTGTCATTGAATTTATTTATATAAAAGGAATATTTTGGTCATTTTTGAGCATGTTTCAGTGTCAAAATAACATTGAAATTCCATCTTACTCATTGTAGGTTGCTTCCTGAACAGCCTCTGTTTGGAGAAACAGCTAATCTCAAATATTTAACAGCAAGTTATTTTATAAACCTTTACTACGCTGTCAGAAACTGTTCAGGAAGAAATCTACAAGAGTAGCTATAGTGGCACAATTTAAAATGGCCCCAAAAATAAAAATCCCAGGGCAACAAAAAGCATGTAGGTCTCAGGCATGTGCTGTGAGGAATAAAGATTCACCATTAAAACATAAAAAATTGGGAAAAAAAGGTTAAGAAAGGAGTTGAGGAGAAAAGGGAAGAGGCATTTTAGAGTACTTGTGCGCTGCCTCTGTGACTACTAAAGTCAGCCCCAGTGCATTTATTGAATCGTCTTTTTGCACTTTATATGTCATTTCACCTTTATCGTAGTGTTTGTTCTTATCGTGCAAAGGTTTCGCACCTACGTTTGCAACACAGGAGGAAATATTTTTAGCTTCTAACTTTTTGATATTGTAAAATTTGAATCTAGAGCATCTAGCTGCTTCTGTGCTAAGATGACAGAGTCAAGACTGTTATATTGATGCTCTGAATTATAATTGTTAGTGGGATCTGTGAGAACAGCACTTAAAAAAACACTTTACTTCTTTTTTTCTAAACAAGCTGACAGCTCTTAGTCTATAGTAGAGCTGTTATTGTGTTTTAGGATTTCAACTGTTTAAATCACATTTGCCTTTTTCTAACAATTTTATACTGTACACCACCGACTCATTATTGCAATGAAAGTTTGACTTTCTCAGTGCACAATAATTCAAAGTATAAATATTCTGCACTTTTAAATTGTATAATTGTAAAAGATTTCAACATAATTGGATAAGAAATCTAAGCATTTCTAAAATGTGTGCAGGAGCTACCACAGAATCTTGCTGCTAACTTGCAAATTCAAATGTACCAAAGTCTTTTTTTTGTCTCACAGATTAATCCCCATCGAGATGCACATTGCATCATCTCTGTACAGAAAAAATAAACATCTTTTTCCTTGAGAGTTCCTGGTGTGATTTTTTTCTTCAGGCTCTGAAACCTCATTACAAATGCAGCTTGTAGAAAATTAATGTCTCGATAAAAACATTATTTAGAACTCGAGTCCAGCTTCTGCAGCCAGACTCAGACATGTCACTTGTATTTATTACGCATCTATAAATCTATGCGTTTTCAGTGATGACAGAACATCTAACTGTAAATATCAGAAATCATTCATGTGAATGGTAACCTATCTTAATTTTCTCAAATATAATTTTACTAGCATGCTTCATTTCTATAATTCTAACCTAGAAAAGTTATTTTTAACCCGTGCTTTTGATAATCTGCAGATTCTGCATCATTCTAAACAAATTTAAGTACAAATGAACCCAGAACAGCATCTACATCTCTGCAGGCCTCACTTTATCATCTCAAAATAAAAACCCTGAGTGAGTTTGTAAAATCTTGGTGTTCCGCCTGCCTGATCTGGGATTTCTTTCAACAAACTGAATTTCACAAACAGCTAAACTATGGTCCTTTACTTTAATTCTCATTAAAAATAAATATATTAATATGAATATGCATCTGACCCAGTTACACACGCTTAGATTGGAAAAAAGAACGACCACATTCAGCATCACAGTTTACACACAGTCACCAAACGATTTGTGCTTTTATAATCATGTATTTGACAGTAAAATTAAATTACAGTAAATCAATAAAAAATCTTACAAACGGGACTCGATATACATTATAACAACGTTTAATAGACAAATCTGAAGGTTACGTCCCAACAATGGATGAAGCTTGGAGGCTGCTACAACTGGGACGATGCAACCAACAGGTAACATGTTCACACCATCAAACACATCAAATGAATCCAGATTCGTTTCTGGATCTGTAGGTTTCATTTCCTTAGAAATATAATAAAAAATAAGTAAAAAAAGAAAAATAAATATCCCCTGTGATTGCAATGTAGAGCCATCATTAACATATTCTAAGCAAAGGGCACCTCAAACTGTAACATTTCAGTGAACCAGAGGCTTGACCTTTAAGTGCATGAAATAAAAACACAAACAAGAACAGGAGCAGAGTGAAAATGTGTAGGCGTGAACCTGAAAACCAAATCTGTAGGCGTGAATTTGTCTTAAACAAAGATTTGTGAACTGAGGAAGGTTTGAGAAACGTTAAATCAAGGATTGTATTAATAAAACAGAAAGCATGACCTTATGTTTAAGGAGCTTTAGAGTATAGCCGTTGATCGCTGGCGCGTATCAAAGAGCATTCCTTCTATTTGGAGGCCCCTGTCCTCTTCAGGGCCAGTGGTGCTGGGTGAAAGACTGGAAACGACGGCAGTGAGCCAACTCGTGGCTGAAATAACTCAAATAAGTGCAGAAGAGTGCCTTGAACCTCCTGTGTGATGTAAACAAAAACTTCTGTGCACAAAACAAAAATTGTACAATGAGAACATGAAGCTCAATAAAACCTAAAGGTGAGTGAGCAGCGTGTGATTCTCTCCGGGTGTGTGCGTGTTCTGCTCCCATCAGAAGCTGCGACTCCTGTTATATAACCTTGTAATGTGGCTTTGCCTCTGGTGTGTGTGTGTGCGCGCGTGTGTGTAAGTAAAGCATCATCTGAACACAACAGTGACTAAAAATGGCATCCATGGACAAATGTGTTTGTAATTTTTGGATTGGGAGATGTTTTGTCAGAGTAACTAAAGGGCGAACGAAACCGTGTGTGTGTGTGTGTGCGTGGGGTCCCAGAGCTGCTGCGTTTCTCCTCCTCTCCGTTCACAGGGCGATGCTGTTGGTCCTGTAGTTGGCAAAGCAGAGCACTGAGTTTGAGGGCTCGTCACAGTTGCCGGGCAGCTCCGTGTCGCTGGCTGCCAGCGGATTCCTGCTAATGACCAGATCCAGGCCGTCTCCAGCCTCCACAATGAGAGGCACAGTTAGACAGCAGTCCAAGTCCCTTGTCCTCACTCGGTTCACCTGGAAGACCACAACCATGTCAAATTATCAGTCACTGCACCACACACACACTTTCACACACTCACTGATGATACCTGAAGAATGCGATCAAAAGGTTTTAGCCCGGCCAGGTCTGCAGGGCCGTCCGGTCTGATCATGTTCACGTAAACTCCTTTTTCTAGCAGCCCGTCTGACACGCTGAAACCAAAGTCACGGCTCTCAAGGTCCTTCCTCACAGACACCTGCACGCAAGGCGCAGGATTATAGTTTCATGGATTGGAGTGGAAATGTTAATGTAAAAGGATCTAATCTGGTGAGAAAAAGTGAGTTTTTATTAGCTTTCTTATGAGATTAGTGTAAACAACAACAGCAAAGAACATCACAGAGTGGAAAAGTATTAGTTTTCTCTCCTGGAAACTGTGCATCAACAGCAGTCTAATGACTGGAAACAAATGTAAACAGCAAACCTAACCTGGTTTTTAACCTTGTGTCCATCCTCTGCTTAAACCCCAAACAAAGTGACTACAGCATCACATTATCTCATGTTTCTCTCTGGATTCGGAGGTTTTCTGAACCAAACTAGAAACAGCTTTAAAAGGCTTTGGGTGACATTGTGTCCAGTCTAAACACGGCATGTATGCTCCATTATTGTGTGTTAAAACACAGCGTGGCTCACAGAGGATGTAGATGCTGTCCTTGGTCACGGCGAGAGCTCACATCTGTTCTAATTTCTGTTTGCTGTAAAGCCAAGTTGTGACTCAAGGGAAGGAAGGGTGCAGGTGGGTATGCAACCTGAAGCAACTTTGGTTTCTTGACTCTTTAAACATTAAGTGATCGAATAAATAAAGGAGTTGAGATTCTGTGTGGAAAGTTCAAGAACATTTCTGCAAACTGCTGTCGGCAGTTTGCAGAAATGTAAGTTTTAATGCATCCAGATGACTTGTTCTTGATTCTTTAACTTGTGAGAAAGGCCAAAAATAAATCTGACACAGATGATGATACTTCAGCAACAACAAAGTGATTCTTTGATTATATTTCTCTGTTACTTACAACTTTACTGAGTGAAAAATCATCCAAAATCATAGGAAAACTTAGAAAAACCTGCAGAAACCTGTAAAAGTGGATGACGATACCTTTGGCACAGTTTTGTAAGCAGATTTTGCCGTTGCAGATGTTTAAATTGAGAAAAATCACAGACGCTTTTTGCTCATTTCAGCAATATCTGCCACTCTTCGTGCTGCGTTCACAGGAAGAGTAAACATTTCTATAATGTTTATTTATTCCCAGATGATTGAAAAGTGCTGAATAAATAAGTCACCTTGTGTAGTGCTAAGCCTGTAGGGGACAGGATTCCTGAGGAGCCCCCTTTGGCTCTAGATGACCCGTCTCTGGCTCCAGTCAACAGGTTTTTGTTTTTAGCCTCACTGAGGATCCCTCCCTTTTGTATGGGACTAATGTCAGAGTGGAACATCGAGTCTTCACTTGTCTTGGTCTCTTCCAGGTACAAACTCAGAGCACTCCCCGTCATAGATGCCTGGGTAAAAGGGACAAGAATTATTTTAACTAGAAAAACACAGTTGCAGTATGAATTCCAGTGTTGCATGCACAGATTAGAGGCCAAGGCAGTGTGCAAAATCCTTCCTCACAGTAGCAGCAGGTGCCCGGATTGTCTTGTCAGATTTAATAACAGATTACACACTGATGGTTATTATAATGCCTCGTCGGGCATGTTCATTTAGGCTGACGCCAGTCTGAAGATACATAAGGGCAAAGCAGATGGAGGACAGGAAGCTCCTACCTCCAGCTCCCTGAGAATCTCAGACTGGCCGCAGGTCTCGAGGTCCTGCAGCGCTTGGGACCAGAAACTGTCTTCCTTGTTCATGCTGCCATGGAAACGAGGGGGGCTGACGAATCTACGACAACGCAGGAACCAGAACATAAAAGCAACCCTGCAAGGCTCGAGGTGGGTGCTGCATACAAAAGCAGCATGGGAAATGCAGTTTTTGGAGCTGCAAAACTGAAGAGGCCCTTTAAAAATCTCTCAGGACCGCAGTGAAGTTTTACTGTAACCGCTTATTGAGGAGTCCATGAGTCCACCAGATAAAACAAAGCCACCAAATTTAGAAAAACCACCAATAAAAAAGAAAAAAAAAAGCAGGAAATCAAAAAACGTAGAGCACAAAGTTCAGAAAGGTCAAGCGTGGGGAGACAGACAAGGCTGATGTATCCTTGAGCCACTTAGGTATTTTTGTTTACATAAAGGGGTGACGGGAAGAGAAGCATCTATTTGAAACACCAAAGAGCTTGTGGGCAGTTAGTAAAGCAGGTGAGTGAAAGAATACCTGAGAAAGAAGAAAACAAAAACAAAAGAACAGTTTGGAAAGAGCACAAAACATGAAAACACAACATGATAAAAAAAATGTATTGAGTGAAGAAAAGTTCTCAATCAACCAAACAAGCAAGGAAAATAAATGAATACAGCTCTGGTCAGAAAATCAGGAAACAGACATCCTAACATAACATAACGACAGTCACGATGTAGCCCACATGTAGCATTTTAAAGTGTTTCAGTGAAAAATCTGTGAATAATTACTATTAACACTAGTTGTATATAGGTTATTAAACAGCCTCTGCTCAGAAAAATAGAGTTTGTGGCCTGCAGGAGTGATAAGCTAACAGCTAGTCTCATGGCTGCCATCTTTAAAACAGCCCAACCCAAAATATTACACAGGTGCATCATTATGCTACAATGCTCTCAGGGTTGCATTAACGGGTATTTTAGCAGAAACGTAAAAATAAAATTCCTGCTCTACTCAATTCCTGGATGCACCAGAAAATTCCCTGCTTCTATAAAATAAATAAATAAATTCACAACTTTAAGATCTTAAGTGACTGAAGCTGTGTTTACATGCACCATGATCGGATTAACAATCGGCATAACCCAGCCGTCTCAATCGGAATGAAAAGTTGATCCAATCGAGTTCAATCGGGTCAGAATATTCCTAATGGCTTGTTTACATGACGCATTTTTATTCCGATCAGGCTTTTATTCCGATTACTTGCATCCATGTAAACGCAGCTTGAGTCAAGATCTTTGAACTTTATTTTTTGTTCAGCAACATTATCTGACCAGAACTATATTACTAACAAAAGGTAAATAAAGAAATGAGGACATCAACTAAAAGCTACACTGACAGATGTTGACAGAGAAAGAGCTTTAAAATTCTGCAACAGACAGCTGGTTCTGCAAAACTATCATTTTAATTTAAACAACATGATGATGAAATGTTGGAATCTTGCATACCTTAAATTGCTCACAGAGGCAAATCTAACCCAAGAGCTTCATTAACTAACAGAAATGGTGCATTCATGGTTTCAAACTTCCTGCAGCCTGATGACTTTGTAAACAAAGTCCAGTCCTCCCCTCTTACCCAGGTATCTTGTCCCACTCGTCCTCTGTGAATCTCCCATCATACAGCGCTGCTTGGTGGGCCAGACCTGCAGGACTGGGCATGGTATGGCCCCTGTGATTAGGGCGCCTCCATTCTGGTGGATGTAGCAGTAAGTCAGAGGTTTTGTGCAGATATGTCCCTAAAAATGAATGATACAATTATTTTAATCAGAGAGAAGCGAGATAAAAGATTTAGTCAGCCTGTGAGAAGCGTGGCTCACCTTGGCTAATGTAGCCTGCATCAAACCCCGAGCTATCCCAGGAGCTCATGGCGGAGTCGATGCTGGGCACTGTGGCTGAGTAGATCTCTGAGTGTTTGCTGGTTTTTTGGGAGTCGGTGAGTTCGTCTTCGGGGTCACTTAAGAACCCGGCTTCTCTGTCCGCGGGTTGTCGGCACTCAGACTCTGAACAAACACAGCCGCAGGTTCATTAAAGCAGGAAGGAATGATCCTTGGAGTTTTACATGACACAGTTCTTTTTATTTATATATACGTTCAGCTTGTTTCTTTATCTTCAAGGTGACAGACTCTCCGTCCATCTGCAGCAGATGGATGGCCTCGCTCAGAGGTTTTCCTTTAAGACTGACTCCATTGATTGCCAGAACTCTGTCCCCTATGTGGATGGCCCCAGTCCTGCAGGGACAAGGCGGCAGAGGACACAAAGATACCAGAATATACCAGACACCAACAGGCAGGCTGGGAAGGGCTGTCAGGCTGCCAGAGCCCGCACCAAGGCAGAAACAAAGAGGCTTGTTGTTGCAGGGAGAGACTAGACAGCCATTGTTTACCGTCTCATTTATTAATGAAATAAAATCTGCGCTCACATTGATGCGACATCTTTTCACTCACCTCTCAGCCAGACCTTTCTTGGTGAGGCCAGAGATGACGATGGGGTCAAAAGGTTCCTCTGTGCCAGAGATCGTGATGCCCAGAGGCCCGTTGTACCTCTTCAGCTCCACCGTGTAGATTATGGAGCCAGACATCTCCAGCTCCTCTATGGATATGAGGCAAAACAGATGATACAGTTTTACCAATACTAAAATATTTCATGATTTTTTTCAGATTTCAGAATGAGTGCCAGTCGTTTTGGTCTTGAAAATGCTATTAAGAACATCACACAGTAGCTAAGTGTGTGTAAAAGTGACTATGTTGGATATTTTTTGTGTTTTCTGTGTCAATTATGTGGTGGCCATCTTTGATCAAGTTGACTCCAGAAGTGCATCAGTCAGTCTCTTATTTAGTGTTTTATCTGTCCTCTGGTTTGATTTTGCTAACAGAAAGCTGCAAAAGCCTTTTTTAAAGGCAAGTTTCATTAAATTTGTTGACTATTTGCCATTATTACATTTTAGGTGTAATTTTATTTTATTTAGATTTTTGTGTGGTGTTATTTTATTACATTTGGTTCAACTTTTTTTTACTTGATTGTTAAAACTAGCATCAACTAGATAAAGCTTAGTGTGTTGCACTTCTGCCATCGACGCGGCTCAGCGTACCAATGTTGTCCTCATCTTTCTGGATCCTCAGTTTGACCATGTCCTCGGCCTGCTGCAGGACATGCATGGCGTCCTCCATGGTGCAGTTCTCCAGACGCACAGAGTCGATGGCCAGCAGCCGGTCTCCGGGCTCCAGGGTGCCTGTTCTGAGACACAAGAGCAAAAAAGGATCACAACTATTAACTGAGTTGCTTCTCCTGCATCGCTCGCTGAATCCTATTAACCTCACATCTCAGTAGGATCCGTGAGGGTGACCGTAACCTCACCCTCAACCTAATCATCACCGAGCCCTACTGATCCAGTTTTGATAACCCAATCCTATTAAAGTCCCAAGTCATCATCACACACTGGTGAAATTACATCTCCGCATTTGACCCATCCCCATGGTGGGGAGCGGTGAGCTGCAGCTGTGGCCGCGCTCGGGAACTATTTGGTGGTTTAACCCCCCAATCCATCCCCTTAGTGCTGAGTGTCAAGCGAGGAGGCATTGGGTCCCATTTATTCAAAGTCTTTGGTATGACCCGACTGGGATTCAAACCCTGATCTCCCAGTCCCGGGGCGGACACTCTACCACTAGGCCAGCGGAGCTGGTATTAGATTATTATTACACAGCAGGCAGATGAATCTATCATTGTGCTGGGAGAAACAAGAACGATGATACACACCTGTGAGCTATGCTTCCTTTTTTGATGTCCGAGATTATTAGAGGCTTCTCTGGTTTTTTACTTGCTGGTAAAAACAGAAAACACATATTTTAATATATCAGTGTGACCTCTACACATTTCAAAGCGTGCATTTATTTTTGTTGGTGTCTGGTTTGTAGTTTCCCCCCTGAGCTATTTAGAGCAGAAAGGTTAATGAAGGATGTTTGTACAGGCCTGTATTATTCAGAGGTAATGAGCTATGAGTATTCATGCTTTGACAAGTTTTATGGATCACAGCATCCAGAGTCACTGAGCAGCACTGCCCCCTGCTGGCTATCTGTAGACCTACCACTGATGGTGATGCCCAGCTCCACTCCTCTCCTCTTTGGTAGTTTCACATGGAAGGTGCCGCTGCTTGGAACCACAGACTCTAATTTTGATTAGGGGGACACTCGTATCAAAAAAGCAAGGATTTATAAGAATTAAAATTAGAAAAGGTTTATTTCTTGTGATACCTGCCACGTCAAACTCAACCTCCACTGTGACTCTGTTTGCCAGAGCAGAGTCTCTGAGCAGCTGATGAGCTTCTTCCAACGTGCCCTCTTCAGCCAGGATGCCATTGATGGACAACACTCGGTCTCCAACTTGCAGCAGCCCACACCTTCACATTTAGTCATCAAGTAAAAACAGGAAAAGGTTTAAAACACCATCTGAAAATGGATTATTATAACAGCAGAGAAGAAAATAGAATAGACTTTATTGATCCCACAGTGGGGAAATTCACTCATTAAGGCAGCACAAACACTTAGAGAATAGGAAAAAATAATACAGGTAAATACACAATGGCAGTGGGCTATTATTGTAACCTCCAGCAATTAATAGAAAAACTGAGTTTCCAAGAAGAAACAGCATAAAGGACACAGACATAAAAATGTGCATCCGGGTATTGCACAGGTCCTGAATATAGGTGTGCATGGAAAATATTAAATATTACTCATGTGGTTTTTTATTCCAAAGAAACAATTGTTTGTTAGCATCCATTTTATTTTAACTCAACCATTTTATTTGTTCATTTAAATCACAGTTTTTGCAAAAGGGGATTTCAAACTGTAGTATCTCTGTGTCCCTCTTCTGGCAAAAAGAGGAACTGTTCAAACCCTATGAGAACATGTGTACAAAAAAGTAATAATTTCCTTTTTTCCTCCAGTAAATATCCCATGTTCTGGTTCTGGTTCAGATATAAGTGAGCTTTTTATTATTCTTTAAGACAAAAAAATATATATATATAAAAAACTGAGGTAAAACACAAATATAAGCCTGATCGTGTTTTTGCAAACACACCTTTTGGTGTGTGTAACGTCTCACACCGCCGCATTAAAGCTGCAGTAACAGAATCTATAAATAAAAACCACAGCCCTCAGACTAGACAGAAAAATGTTTGTTTGACTTCATGTGAACCTCATAATTGTCTCACCAGCTAACAAATATAAACGATGCACGCGCGTGCACGCACACGTTTAATCCTAGCCCTAATTGTGCAGTAAAATGCTAAAGCACTGTCAAGTGAAATTAATTCACTGAACACTGCAGCTCATTGACCTTGCATGAAGGCTGAGGCACCAAACATCATGTCTGCTGTACTTGAGTCACTCCTGTCCAACTGCTGTTGGACTTATCATGTTGCAGGACCTGGGGGACGCAGCCCTGCACTATCTCACACACACACACACACACACACACACACCATTGGTCTCATAAAACATGTGCATAAAGGCTCCATCATGCACTCTGGTCTCAATTTTTACTGTTTTTAACACAACTTACACCCTGACAAGAAGAATCCTTTCACGGTCCAATCACAGAGCAGATGGGAACGCCACAAGTTTAGCAGCTAAGTGGTGGCCGGCTGACCAACTGACCAACATTAATGTCCCTTGTGCCAAGCAGCCAGCAGCATAGCTGTGAAAATGAGACGCAGCAGATGTGTTTCCTGCTTTTAGTCATCTGTTGCCCCTTCAGATTCATCTGCTGCTCCCACCCACTTTAGCTAGCGTAACACGCCATTTGTCTTTAGTGTTAGCAGCTCACGGCGTTGTACACAACAGATCAATGAAACTGAATGAACAAGTATTTTGTAAAGTTTCATCTCATTTTTGCACTTCAGGATCACAGAAGATAAAGTGGGGCGCTGAAGTTACACAAACTATTGAAGATATATTATTTAAAACCGGATTTAGATTAAAATAATTCTAAATATTTAATACATAGCTAATATTTAATAATCTAAATAATAATCATCAAATTCAAAATGTATGAATATTTGAAATAAGAGGGTTCAATTAATGGTTTTATGCAGCAGATCCCAGTCTGACACACATACGCACGCACACCTGATTAATAAACATAACTATAATTATTGTGACTTCATGCGTGTTTATGTAACTAATTACTGCAGAAGTCAGCAAATGCAAGCACAAAACTACATTTTCCTTACAGTCAAAACAACATCTTTGCTGCATAAATCAGGCACTTTCAACAGGCATTTCAATGGTTTCATCACATTTCTTCCTAATTACTTGAGGTGTGTTTAGTACACACAGGTGTCCACGCTGTGTGTGTTCACTCACAAACTCATTTTTTCTAAAAGTTTGCTCTAGGCTGCATTCACGGCTCTGAAATGTCATAAAGTCAAAAGAAATAACGACGCTAACAATCATTTATACATTTATTAAATGACTCTATCCGTTCAAGGTTTGTTTTTCTAGACTATACTGACTGCACACAATGGTTTGATATAAATAAAAATAGACATTTCTACAAATCATGTTTCTGGTTTGTATTTTATAGATTTGAGTCAATCAAGAAACCTCTAATCACTGCTCCGTTTGTTGGTGTAAAGAAAAGGGTTCATGAACGATTAGCAATGAGAGCCTCCAGTGTGAGGTGACTTACATCATAATATTTGTGTTCTGGTTGTGTGTTTGTTACCTCTCAGCTGGGCTGTCTGGCTCAATAAAGCGGATGACCGGAGGAGCAGATAGTGTTTCTGTGGCAAAGACACCTCCCTGCAGCTGGATCCCAAAACCTGTGAGCGGATCGCCCCTCAGGACGACTTCGCTTGTTTCCACATGAAAAACCTGTCCCCCTGGTCCGACAGAGCTGGAGGACAGGGACACTGTGGAGGGCACGGGGGAGATATGAGATATGAGTGGAGACGTGGCAGATAAACGGAGGGAGATGGTTTAGGAAGAGACAAGAAAACAAAGAAAATGAGTCATGTTTACGTCAGCAGGGGATAAAATCTATTCTGACTGAGTGACACAAGTATTAGTGATTATGCTGCACTTTTAAAGGAGTTAAAGCAGGTTTACATGAGCTTGCTTGGTCAGTTTTAACCTCAGTAAGAAGACAAAGGTCATACGTGAGCTCTTGTGGTCCTTCTTCCTATTCCTCCTCTTGCCAGTAGCGCTCCGAGGACTGCTGGGAGTGATGGGAGGGATGGGGCAGGGCAGGGTGTTGCTGCCTTGGCTACTGAAGCCTGAGGTGGCCGTAGAGGATGGGGAGAAGCCCCCACCCACCAGAGCTGAAACACAGAAATACAGCATCACTATCAGGCATTCAAACGCAAAAACACTCATCAAGCACATGCAACGAAAGAGTAAAACGTGGCGAGGCTGAACGATTGTGCTGATAAAAGGGCTCCGGCTAAATTGTCTTGCCAGCAGCACAGCTGTCACAAGTGATAACTTACATTTGCAGAGGTCCTGCTGGTTGTGTGGGTGGCTGGGGCTGCTCCATGTCTTGCTGTGGCTGGCATGTGGGGGATGGCAGTAGTTGCTGCTCTGGTCCCAGGGATGATGGTTGCTTTTCTGCACTTTAACTGCAGCAGCAAGGAGGAAAACACATCCACTTAAGAAACGAGACATGCACCCCTCTGCAAAAAGACTCCAAAACACATCCATCTACTCAAAATGCTGGCACACTTTGATGCTCGCGTCTAAATTTGGATCACGCCGCGGAGACGCTCAGAGGGTAATTCAGAGACACATAATTGATATTTAATGTCCCAGGAATGGCGCACCAGATTAAATCCTGGAGTTTAATGTGTTTTTGGAGCCTCCGAGAATCAATTAGGATAAATGGTGTTTTAGGGGAAACTGAGAAAAGGTTAAAAATAAATAAACATACATAAATTAGCAAGTCTCCAAAACGCTGAGTGCAAGCTGAAGATCATTTTGATCATTAACATTCACACACAAGCCTAAAGGTGCACAAACAGTGGGAGTAAGTCAGTGCTGCACGTGATCAGGAAGTCCTACTGGCTGCTCGGAGGCATGAGCCTTGATTGGCTACAGCTGAGAGCTGATTGGTGTTAATGCAGACATCTGACTGCCTCTGCTAATGTGTGCCATCTCTCTTTTACATTCAGCTCTGAATTAAACATTTGCATGTTGTTTATGTTGAATGGCAGCTCCTCCTTTATGTCAGAACCTCGTGATTGAGTCCAACCGCCTTCATGAAGCTGCCAAAGAAAAGCAGCTGACCTCCTGTGTGACACTCGTCTCAGTAATTAACTTTCCCTCAGAGATTCATGCAGCTGTATCTGTCACTGAATGCTACATGTGACAGTAATCCCTGCTGCCTCATTTGGAGGGGTCTAATCTCTGAGAACGTGATCATATGGATGGAGGATTTGCTGGAAAGATTGCTGACTGGTGGCTGGGACGCGAGAAACCTGGTCAAATCCTGCAAAATACACATGCAGCAGAACTTCTGGACCTTTTCCGAACATCAGTTTCTCTGTTGCTCCTGCTCTCGCGGCTTATCCTAAGCTCGCTTTTAGGGACTCCAGGAAGTTGGGCTTTCAGTTTCAGCTGAAAAACATTAGCTGCTAATCTGTTCGTGGTCGTATCAGTCGCCTTAAATCCTCTGAGCAGATTAAACAAATTGCATCTTCTAATCACGCCTCATCACAGAGGAGAGAAGCTGTGAGAATATTGCCTTTTCATAATGGCACTATGCCTCATTTAAGTACAGTTTCTTGATGAAAATTACAGAAGACATGCCTGTAACGTTACAGATAAGCAGCTTAAGTGATGTGCTGGAACTGGCAGTGATCAACAGGAACGTTTACTCTGTAAACATAATCAGTCTCAGAATCACACACTTTTTCATTTTTATGCATTTTAGTTAAACATTTGCTCTTGTGCATTTCTTCTTGCTTCTTTTTGTGCAGGAATAGGAAGGAGCTCCTCACAGCTGCTGACCAGAAGGATAAATCTGCAGAATGTGGCACGAGCATCTGACGGAAAAAAGGTGTGTGTGTGGTTGGTTTGTGTGCATAAGAGCCAAAGCCAGCGGGATTGGAGCCATCGGTGCGCCGTGCACATAAAAACACACTGGGCCTGATTCAGACTGTATGGGAAAAGACAGCTGAGAGGCAGCCAAGCTCTTTGCAGCTGCAGGTAAAATAGCAAAGAACAGAGCCGTCACAATAGATAAGAGGAAGAGGAGAGCAGCATTCCCAGAAACGGCACACATGCTCTTGGTTTTGGAGAGATAAGCAAATTAGCTGGATTTTTATAATCTGTAACATTTCAGAGCAAATTAACTCTGTAAATCTACATGTTTGTGTTTTATTGTCTACTAGCAATAATAAACTAGATAACTACATAGATTAAACACAAACCCTCACAAAAAACCCAGGGAGATGCTTCACTCCAGGGATTCTGTGCTCTTTTAACAGTGTTTTGACATTTATAGTCTGAAAAAATTACAAAAAAAAAATCTAAACTATGCAGGACTTGCTTAACCAGCCTTTTCTCTCCTCTTCTTCACAGATTTGTGTTGTTCTGTTTCTCGGTGTGACCTCTGGGACGTACCAGTGTCGTGTGGCCTGATGGGAAGTCTGCTCTGACTGGCTGGAAGAAGCTCTAGTTTGAGGATTTCCGAGGTGCTGGCCAGGAGCTGCGTGGCCTCCATCAGGGAGCAGAGCTCGGTGCTGGTCCCGTCTATGGACAGCAGGAGGTCTCCTACATGCAGGGCGCCACACCTGAGACAGTTTGACTCTGTTAGGATGGTTCCTATCAGGAAACTGGATGTGGTGTAGTGTTTGATTCACCTTTCTGCCACACTTGCTGGCTTTATCTTGTCGATAATAACAACCTGTTTGCTTCTGTATAGCGTCGTAGTGAGGCTGATCCCCAGGCTGGCCGTAGGGCCTTTCACTATCTCCACCAGCAGGGGGCCAGAGGCCTGCTGCACTGCCTCTGAAACAGACAAATATTACATTAGCAGTGAGTTTAACAAACTACACTCTTTATTTATAACAGATAATAAAACATCCCATGAATCAGCTTGATAATTAGATACTTCAGTTACTAGTTCAGTATATTGTGTGTTCTTTCACAGTTACATCCTGAATTTGGTGGTTTTATATAAAAAAAGGAAAAACTACAATTTCTTTGTCTTTTTTTCACATAGTCAACATTAATTATCTCACACTTTAATGAACAAATATTGATCATATTAATACATTTTACTCTGGTTTGTTTAAAAATTAGAAAATTAATTTTGGCCCGTTGCTTTTCCATTTAGATCACTTTATTTTATTTATTTTTTCGTATCAAAATTTCATGTCATTTCCTTAAAGAAAAGCCTAAACACTCACTGTTATCAGTGTAACACAGACCAGGTGTGTAATGTGTTGGTCTAGCTTTATTTTGGTTATTCCCATACAAAATAAAATATTTTAAATATTTCTGAAACAAACTCAATAAACTGCTTTATCAGTTGCCAAACTTGCTGCTTTATGGATATCCAGCTTTTTTTTTTTTTTTTTCAAAAACCCTGTCTGGAAATTTCAATGATACAGAATTGACTCAAGACCAAAATGTATTTAAATTTAAATTTATTTTAAACTTTATTTAAAATGTATTTACAATGCAAATAAGGATTAGACAATAAAACTATAGAAAGAATATTACAGTAAAAAGTTTATTATTGGCTCTATTCACTGTGGTTTGCTATGGTCCCGGCCCGCTTCTCCTCATGGCTCTGGTTCGCTTCACCTCCTGGCTGGCTCGCCATTATTATGTAGCGTGATGGAAGTACTACATTTATTGAATGATCGATAAAATGTGATCATTCATATTTACATGGAATATCATATTTTATCAATCCTTCAATAAATGTAGTACTTCCATCACGCTACAATGTAAACTTTAAAAACATTGCTTCTCATTTTCTAAAGTCATCTGCTCAAGGTCTGAAGACATTTTGCTTTTCATTAAGGATTTCTCTATTCTAGGTCTACATCCTAAATATCCTTCCTCCCTTCACACACGCACACACACGCACACACACACACACACACACACACACAGATAAAATATGTGTCAGCTGTCCTCAGTGACCTGCCCCAGTTCGCACATAGCACAATCGTTAGAATTAGTCACCGTGACCAAACAGAGGTTGTAATTAGGTTTTTAGTCATGTCATGTGTTTGGTGGCTCTTTTTAATGAGAATTCATCTCTGCTCTTGCTCTGAAATAAAGTTTGACCAGACTAAAATCATCAGACATGGTTTATAGTTCCCAAATATGAAGTAATTAGATTACTCTAGCACCATCAAGTAGAAAACTTAAAAGTTACGTTTTTAATGTCATACTTTAGACGGATGAAATGCTATTTTGATCAAATACAGAGCCTAATCTGTCTAACCTTTATATGCTCACTGTGCTCTCAGGCTTGTGAGCGTCTCCTCTGGTGGCGTCTCCATGCAGCTGAACAGCCACATTATTTAGCCTCAGAGAACCGCTGCCCTACGATGCCTCCACAGATTCCCTGTGTGTGTGTGTGTGATTGCTCACCCATGACAGAAACGTCATACTCGATCAGGAACAGAGCTTCCTGGCCGCTTTGCATCAGCATGGTCAGAGCATCAGCGTGCCTCTCTCTGTTCAAAGGCATCCCGTCTATGCTTAGGACTCGGTCTCCAGCCTTCAATGTGCCCTCTCTGGTGACACACACAAGGAGAAATGATGAAAAAGAGAAAAAACACACAACACACATGAGCAGGGATGCTCATGGAAGCGTTTAAGCTCCGGTCAGAGTGAATGATTAAGCAGTGAGTGTTTCCTCCCAGGTGAGATGAAGGATAAACAAGATAAATGGCCGTAAAGTCTTTGATGCTGAATTACATTTGCATCAGTGTTTTGGTGCTCCGTTTTCATCGAGGGAGGAAAGTGCAATGTTGTGTTCGCCTCAGGATGAGCAGTGCCCTTTCTGTTCTGAAGATACTTTTTATGTGTCACAGTCACAATTTCCTGCTGCGCCTGAGTAATAAACACAGCAACATCTGCGTAGATTTATAGTGGATGTGTAATCAGTTAAAAGCAATAATGTTCACACGAGTAACAGACCGTTAATATTTAAAAATGAAGCTACAAGTAAAAGTCTAGATCTACATGCATGCAGGCTGACCCATGCAGACTCCAGATAAACGGCTCAGCTTATAGAACACAATAAATCCAGAAAGCACTTGTCCACATCCTCACCTATCAGCAGGACCCCCGGGTCTGACGCTGGTGACCACCAGAGGGCGTGACCTCCTCCAGTCTTCATGGAAACCCCCTGAAAAATCAAAGGTGAAAGAAAACGAGGGTATGACGGCACATTAGGGCCACAGAGAGGAAAGAAAGGAGGAGGTGAAGACATACTAGTCACAAATTTGCAGCAGAGTCCACAGGATAACTCAAAGAACTTCCTCCAAAACCTTCACAATAAGAGTCTAACACACAGACACGCACCCCAAAAATATGATGCTTAGAAAAATAGTTTTCATCAAGTGGGGAAAAGTGCAGCAGGTTACTCTTTTTCTAAGCTTCAGATATTTTGAGGTGTTTATGATTGAGACTCTTATTGTGAAGGACTGAAGAAAGTTGAGTCATGCTGTGGATGCTGCTGCTGCAAAAGCAGCCACAAGACTGTAACTCGTATTTTTAAAAAAGGCCAAATTGTTTATAGTTTGCACAGAAAGAACAAACCCAGAACTACAGAATATAATAACAATGAAACCTGAACAAATACAGTCAGAACTACGGCTACAACGGAGCTCCAATGTTGGGAAATATTCTACTTTTTACTTTTGTTTCCTCTACATTTAGCTTGTAATTTTGACACCTCCTCCTTTGTTTATTTTTTGTAAAGGTTATAAAATTCAGCAACATCCCACTGACCTACCTCTCATGACAAAGCCAAAACTGTTTCCTTCCTTGTGTAAACACACCTCTATGGTTTTGGTTATGACTCCCGAGGGGTTCTGGACTACAGGACAGGAGAACAGAACAGATTGGACAACTGATCATCGCCAGATAAAGAAGGCTAAAGGTGCTAAAGGTATCGATATAAAGTTATAATCTGATTACGTTTCAGCCTAAACTGCTGTTTCAGCAGAACAGATTTTATTTATTCCAACCTGAGCCAGCTGATCCTTACCGATCCATACAAACTGAGTAATGTGTCAAAACATGTTGAGACATTTTAGGTTGTATTGTGAACACACACACATACACACACACACACACACCCGCAGAAAAAGCAAATGTGAAGGAAACCATGTGGATGAGTGTTTAAAGCCATATTAGCCAGAATATGTTTTAATTATTTCCTTGTGGTGGTGCCTTTACAGGGTTAATGAAATGTCACTCAGACCCCCACAGAATACCGCACTTGCAACTTCAGAGTGTCAGACCGCCACCTGTTGGACTTAGTAAGTGGAGCTGACAAACCTGGTGCTGCAGTCTGCTTCCAGCATGTTTCCTGCATGTTTTAGATCATGAACACAGCTGATTTGTTTGATTTAGTGATGAACCACTCCTGTAGACACTAATGAAGGCTGAGGAGACATTTCAGCAGTTAGATTAAGGTTTTAAAAAAACGAACGCACAGCGAGGAGATACGTTTTACTTTTGCTTTCACTAACGGACACTAGGGGGTGCTAAAAGCAAGCCAAAACTGCCAAGTGTTCCTCAGTGTGACCTGCATCGCTTAGGGGTCAAGGTCTGAGCCAGTGCGCTATCAGTGTTTAAAGCATCAAACAGGTATTTGGATTGTGCAATTTGAAATCTTAGCTGACATCGAGACATTTTGCCAGTTGCAAATGGAGTTCATGCACGTGTCTTTCCTGTAGTTATTCTAACATTTTACTTTACCTTCTTCTATCATTACTTTATCATACTGAAATGATGCTGTCATATGGGTATTTTTTTTAATCATCTGGTATCAAAACTTGAAACGGTAGGCAGACTTTGTTTGTGTAAAACCACTCGGTAAATTAGGAACACCCTGGATTTATGCCACAAAATGTGCTTTTAAAAACAGAAATAGGTCATTTTAAAGGCATTTCTGAAAGATTTAGTAGAAAGACGATGCAACAACACCAATATGAGTTCTTATTTTGAGAATATCAAACTTAGCTTTTGTTTATTGACCACCCCCTAAAAAACCTTGTGCTTTTTGCAGATGTTGTCTCTTGAGACGGGGGCAAAGTCATCCAAAAAGCCTCAGATCCATTGTTGTTCTGTAGCTCTAATAACAGTGCAATAACCCAGGTGTGTTAAAATTACTGTTAAGAACAAAAGGAATCAACGTTTTTGTACATTTTTCGTCACTACCAATGTGATGCTGGGGCTAAAAGAGCTTGTGTTTCAGACAAATGCCCAACAGCGCGTCTCCTTTCACTTATAACACCCTGTTGTGACAGCTTTCAATCATGCTTTCCCTAAATACACAAATGTTTTCTACATGTTTCTCTCAGATTATCTTGCAGGCAGGATGTCAGCTGATGGCAAGATTTGATATCAATTAATCTCTATTAATTAAATGACATTTTCTCTGTCGGATCAGTCATAAAACCACATCCTACTATTGTGCGTTCCCCCCAAAAGCTTCCCACTTTAGCCTGATCCTTTCCTTCTCGCTTACCAAATGGAGGCAGCTCATACTCCACTTCAAGCACCACTCGCTCCCCGATGTTCTTCAGCAGGCTGATGATCTCATCGTGCCGTAGCTTCGACAGGTTGATGCCGTTCACTGATTTGATGTAGTCGCCCATGTTCAGCTGATCACTCCTGTGGACAGAAACAGACCAGCTGGTGAATACAGGAATCAGCCTCGCATCACTGAGATCTATTATCTCCAAATCTGCTTGCTTTTGTTCATAAATTTGATAATTTGCTCAAGATTCATCCCTCAGTGTGAGAAAAGAAAACTAAAATGTGAAAATCTACAAAAATCATCATAGCTAGTGGTTTTATTTGTATAGGACTGTATTCTCCTGCAGGAAGTGGACAAACATACATGAACACCTTATGTAGAAGACGACGTGGGGTCGGAGGTGAGCTCGTTCTCTCTGACACTAACCGCCATGACTAGATGGTGTCTAACATCTGGCATCCTGAGTCAACACGCGACTCACTGGAGAGCTAATTAATCACATACATGTTCTGCCCGTCTTGGCCTTCTCACCTTTTGGCTGCTGCCAATCAGAGGTGACAGCAGACAGAGAGGCGTCTTAACCAGTTTCCTGTCTGACCTCCACCCTCATACGTGTCTCCACCCATTAAATTAGCCAAATGTGCAGACAAACTGCTCAGAAAAATTAGCACACTGTATGTTTTTAAACATCCTTAGACCTGATGAGAAACAGCATCATCATCATTGATTGGGTGATTCAGCTCAGTTATCTGAGACCTTCTGAACAAAGACATTCCTTTAATGGTGATACTTTGGATCGTGTGTTAGTGTGGGCAGAATGCCACGTCAGGTTAGTTTGAGGTAGCTGTCAGGTTCACATCACACAGCAAAGATCTCACCTGGCAGCGAGCCCACCTGGCCGTAGGTTTGACACTCTGGGCTTGCCATCCTTATCGGAGCCTCCGGAGATGGTGAGGCCGAGGCTGCTGCCTTCCCTTTTCATCAGCTCCACCGTGGTCACTCCTCTGTACTCCTCTGCTGACAGATACAGACGCAGGCACAGATCCACAGTGAGAATTAGTGTCCGCTTGACAGAACCGCCCTGTCTGTGAGGCAAGGAAAGACCCGAATCGCTCACAAATTATTCTCTGAGACACAGACATGTTCTCACTCTGGTGTGCTTTCTTAGTCCCTTCAAATCACGGACTCAAAGGACAACAAAGGACATGGTTTTACAACTTGAATGATGGCGTACATTAAATGATCTGTTTTATCTAAATACATTTTACTGTTTATTAAACAAAAACAGAGCCAAATGCACTTGATTGACTGCTGTGAGCACTTCTGTAAAGGTAGGGGTTTGAGCAGTTTGCTGGTCTGGAGCATACAAGTGTGTGTTAACACGATGCCAAAGAAGAGAAAGACAGTTATGATTTTAGAAAAAAACACTTGTTTGTGGTTATTAAAGAGGACCTAGAATGTAAACCAACGTTTTCCTTGTTGTTGAATAAAGACAGCTTGGGTGGTCAAAAGTAGCATGCCAAAAAGTCAAAGTCGTGTGTGACCTACTTTTTATGTAAATTAGAAAGTTGAAAAAATGGAGAAAAAAACTTCTGTTCTGAGAAAACCTTCCTTAACACGTCATAAGGGGGAGCCACGCCTCCTCAAACCTGCATGTCTTCAGTGTCTGAGGCCTTCTGGGGAAACCAACCAATCAGCAAGCAGCTCATTATCATATTCATGTCCTGCCCGAGTGGGAGGGGCTAACAGCTCTTCTCACAGCAAGGCTGGTTTAGGGGGTTTAAAATGGCCTGTATCAGGGTTCCTGGGACAGATGAAAGACTAAAGAACATTTCTTTTGCTTTTTAGAGGCTCAAAGCTGTTTTAGATTGTTGATTAACTGCATTCTAGGTCCTCTATAGCTGCTATAGTGAATCTACAGAACAAGCTAGTTTTTGAACCCAAACACAGTCACGGAACACTCACCCCTCCGCTCGGGTATCTTTCCTGAGACACTCCTGCCGGAACCAGAAACCCGCGATGCAGGACGAAACGAGATAGCACTAAACAGCAGTTGTTGTTTACTACGTCCAAATGTCTTTATTGTCTGTGACTCTGGTAGTTTGTCCTAAACTTGAAGTGGTAGCAGCCGGCTGTTTTTCCTTCTCTGATATTATTGAGCGGAGAACCTCTCACACCAGTGGTGTTCTGTTGCTAAATACGTGAGTGTGTAATGAGTGGAGGACCCAGGGAAGTGTGGAAGTGCGACGGTTCGGTGAGACCAACAACCGGATGGTCCAATAGATGCTTTCGGTTCGAGCTGTGTTATTTTTAGACAAATGTGAGAATAGGGCTGGGCGATATGGCCTAAAATCAATACCACGGTATATTGAGGAGTTCACCTTGATAATGATTAATGGACGATAACTACGTGTTTGCGCAAAAACAAAAGGTGTCCACTAGATGGGGTTGTCACGTGTATTACGTTGAGTCACGCTGTCATGTGACTCAAGGTGGTACAGCATCTTAAAGGGACATGAACATTGAAAACCTACATACATCTTTTTATATTTTTATTACCAAATTTATTGACTTCAGAAAAATTATATCGATTAGAGTCAGAAATGTCGATAAAGATAAAATTTTGATTTATTGCCCAGTCCTATTGAGAAAACTACTTTATTCATTTTTTTCGTTTTTTAAATATCCACAATACATTTATAGCTATACTATGTTAGAATGTTGTTAAAAGGCATGAAAAAAAGCTTTAAGCTAATTTGTTTTCCAAATTTGCTATTGCAGCTTTAACCTGGGAAAGGCCACTTGCAAATAATCTGGAGTCTATCAATTATTTTTACAGGCAGAAAATACAAAACTGAAAATCTATTTAAAAATTATTAACAATTATAGTTATTTTTTATTTAAAATCAGGTTTGTTCTTAAATAAACATGACCTTAATTGATGTATATTTCATTTTATGGCGTCACTGGAGAACTCATTCTGTCTTGTGGTCAACATTGTGTTGTGATGTGCTGCTAAATGACCCAACATGAAGTCTGCCAACTGTGCTCTAGTACCCATGGCAGGTATGCCACACCAGCATCTTTTCGACTTATCTAAGCATTCATAATAAAATCAAATGGAATCTGAGAGGCACGTTTTATAATACACAAAATATCACATATCCCCCTACAAAAATGAGAGGAAACCTCTTTTTAAGGACACAGGTGAAGTTTAAAGTGGTAGTATGATCCAGACAGACAGCAAAACTAAATGACGTGGAGTCAGCGTTGACAGTATCGTACCTGAAAGGCTGCGTCCGCGGGACGAATGGGATTGGTCAGTTGCCTCTTTGCTCCCCTTCGAGTACGGCCCTTCATCTGTGGAGACAGCAGAGAGGTGCAGAAGGTTATGCAGACGGCTAAATGAACATGACTGCTTGTTCAGGACAAAAACACACATCAGACCCGTGGAAAGCATCACTGAATCAATGGTGATGCTCACCAGGTAATAACTGGAGCAGAGATGGCACTCAGGCTCACGAAAGGTCAACTAACTTTGTTTCCAAAGCAACTCCAAACTGAGTTTCTGTCTGCAGAAAACACCTTTAGTTTAACACATTAACTAAATAAGACTTAATGAGTTCACCCATCTAAACATGAAACCAGCGTGTAGTTAATGAAATGTTCTTGAACGAGGGGGAAAAAGGGATCACTTTCATGTCATTTACAGCAGCTGCTACTGGGAGAAAAATGTTCCTTTTCCTCTGCTGAGAAACAGATTTTATTTTTTCTGTTTCTCACCCTCGGTGAGAAATGAGTCCACAGATTACCAGAGCCCTGCACAGCCATCTGAACCTGAATGCAGCCATGCAGCCCTATCTGCAGTCAGGGGAACTGACTTGGCACTTCTCTAATCCTGTCCACTGTGGATTAACCTTTTCAGGTGTCCAGAACACTGATTAAACATCACACTGAAAAACCCCAGAAGAGCTGAGTCAATTTCTTGTTACACAAAAGGGACAAGTGACTGCTTTTCACTATGCAAGAATAACAGACTGCTTTAGAGATGCACTACAAAGTGGTTTTATGCTGCTTTCATGCAAAAATCTGAACTCTCACTCATTGAGCTTGTTATCATCATCTGCTGCTGAAAAGCAAATGGGCTAGGATGAGGATGTTTTTGCCTTTCTGTGCATGTGTGTGTTCGTTTGAGTGTGTAATGTCAACAAATTCTCTCTTGAACCAGTTTAGATTTTTTGCAAAATTATCAGAAAGCCTTTATTGTGTATGTGCATCTACCTGATTCATTGACTGGTTAACTTTAGCAAACAGAAAAATAGTTATCAGTTTTACAGCTGTGGAGCTAAAATGTAATGAGCTGAGAGTCGTTCATAAAAGATGTCTGAACAGAATGTGTGATATGTCATATGATAATGAATAATTTCCCAATTTGAGATGATCTTAGTGCTTTCAAGTCAAAATGAATGAATCGGTGTGTCCAGGATTAAAATATAACTACCTCTGCAGCCAGATCCACTAGAGAAGAAGTGCTCACACCTATTTCTGTGGGATTCAGGTTTTTGTCCACTGCATGACTCACTGAGTCAGTTTCAATGTTATATCACTCCCCAAAAATACTCGAATATCCTCTAAAATATGTGTGAACCAGTTAAAAAATCAAAGGTTAAATCAGAATGTTTCAAGTCAGGAATTAACAAGTCGTTTTAACTCAGTTAGGGAAGTAAAAAGTTGCCTGTTTGATTCAGAAAAGTTGTTTTACGAGGACTGAACCCAAGACTTAGGCAGACATCAAACCCACTCTGATCTGTGACTCTCCACATCTGTCTGAGTGAAGTGAAACATTCAGACAGCAGAGAGGTATGGATCCTTCGTCATACCTTCACTGACCTGAAACCTTTGGGCAGCTCCGAGACACGAAGAGTAAAGACGAATATCTAGCCTTCAGAGTGGCTGCATGAGTCAGCCTTCAACCACAAAAATATCTCTATTGGACTTGTGTGTCATGGTGCTGTGCAGAACATACACATGCATACAGATAATTCACGTATCTCCCCCACTCTTTACGTCTTTGCACAGTGTGTCCAGCAGCTTACACACACACACGCACACACACACACAGAGTGAATGACACATCACGAACACGTTAGGCCAGGCAAAAGCTTGGTAACCACACGGGCTCCCGGGGGCCCTGACAGTCCAGCAGCTGTCATCTCAGTCAAAAGGCAACATTAGCTGTGGGTTACACAGACCCAATGGTCCGCACGTGACTGAACACTACTGTAACATCAAGCTATCCGCCAGCTATCCTCCTCCAGCTTAAAATAACCATCACTCACCCTCAGAGCCAGGGCATGGGTGAAGATGGATAACAGCCCCAACAATGGAACAACTATTGCTTTAGTCATACAGATATCTATAACAGATGTGTCAGCTTGTAGGAGTTGCTATTGGTTCCTTATTTTTAGTCGATGAGCTGAACTAACATGCATTTAGAGTTAACTTGTGGTTTGAGCCGGGGCACTGCGTGACATCCCTCTCATCCAACCAGAATGTAGGTTAAACACGGGGACAGGGATGACAGTAGAAACATTAAGCTATTTTCAGATGGAAAACTTTATTAATAAAATCAGCACTCCCATATCCAGTGTGTTGCTATATCTGCCCCAATTACGCATGGCAGGGCTGGTGGTGGAGTCCACTCACATTTAAATCTTTTTCGGTCTATCAAAGCCATTATGCATGCAGTGTACCGATCCCACACATCCATCCGGGGGAAATGGATCGTGATAGCTCTGCTGCTTCTCCGGGGAGCGTTTATCTAAGAATTAAGCAGCTCTTTGCAAGCTGCCTCAAACACAAGATGACTCTGGAGATCAAAGTGGGGCTGCTCTTACCAATGCTGCTCTTGGTGTCTCTCCTCAGACCACACAGCATGGCTGTGGTTCAGGAAGCTGACCTGGGGTAGAGAGCAGGAGGTTGAGGTTCCACCTGAGAAGGTACCCAAGAGACCAGGTCTCAAGCACTCACATGGGTTAGAAAAATCATCTCTGCTTCTTCACGCCAACATTTCTGAGAACGTTTTCCATCCTGTTTGTGAGGTCTGGAGCTACAGATTCTCAAATAGCCTCTCGTTTCTTCTTCTGTTTGAACTTGCTGGATGATTCCTCCTGTTCCTCACACATGTAAGCACCATCCAATGGGATCTTCTATGAAATCCCAAGCCTGGAGACGGAGGATGTGTACCCCTTCCTTGGCATCTCGTCGTGGCCCTCTTTCTGAGCTGTTTCTACAAATCGTCCGCGCGTTTAGATGAGATTTACTCTTGCCCTGTTCATACACTAAGATGAGCTCACACATCACCCCTTCTCCTTCCCTCTCTCTCTCTGCGTCTGCTCTCTTCCTCCCTGCCAGAGGGGCTCAGTGAGGCAGGCACACACAGAGAAGTCACTCCCCCCCACTACACACAAACTCACACTTTACCCCACCACATCTTCAAACCCACCCACTCACACATCTAGTTCACACACTGAGATTAGACACACACACACACACAAAACTGGCGGCACAATTAACACCACCTGCACATTCACTGTCAGACTCTGTCACGTTTTTCTCACGTAGAGACTGCAGCCATGTTACAGAGCTTTAAATACACACACGGTGGGAAATGCATATTCAAAATTCCTGTGCAAGAACAGCTGTCTGGGCGTCTTGCAGCTGCTGACCACAGGTGACGCATTCAAACTGCAATCGTGTGAAAATGAATAAAATGAATCCAAGAAGAAATAAACAGAATTGGAGCAACTTTCTGAAAATCAGCAGTATTCCCATGTGAGGAGAGGTTTAAATGACCCTTTGGTAATCCTTGACCCACTGGGAGCCTTTAACTCAAACACAGAGGCTCTCATTGCTGCAACTGTGGCCATTTGTCATGCACACAAGCCTAGACGCCTGCCACTTCCCGACCCCTACAGGCAGCCCCTCTAAACCTCATCTGCCTGGTTTTATTGCTTCACTGCAGACACTGAAAATGTAGAGAATTCAAAATAAAAGGTAGAGTAAATCCAGACAGCACATAAGAAGCCCTGCTATCCTGCATCGTTCTCTGCACGTTGTTTGAAGGGATCAAAAACATGCTTTTACTCACTGTTGCATGCAGCATGTTTGCAGTGGATAAAATACATATTGGCATGGATAATTTCCTCTTTTAGGAGTACGAGTAGCCTTTCAGACTCATTTCTAGCAGAATGTAGAAAATTGGGAGATGAAGCAGTGAGTTGAACTAAAATAAACCTGAGAACATGCCAGAAAAAAATCACATTATGTGAAATTAACAAAGGCCACATATTCTTTTTGATCATTCTAGTTAAATTTAAACACACACACACACACACTAACAATACTGCCATCTTATGGTGATCAGCTCAAGCTGCAAGAGAAAGTAAATTTCATATATTTATCAAACTTATGAAGCTAGTGGCTAATCCAGGCATGTCAATACAAGACAAACTTCTGTCTTGTGTAGCTTTTACCTTTAGTTCTGCCCCTGATGATGCCCAGGCGACATCTGAGAGAAAAAGAGAACATCCTCCTCTTTCCTCCTGCAGACCGGCTGCCTTTCCTCAGGGAATCTGTCTGGGAGAGGGCAAATGAAAGCTGTTTGGGAGCAAGCCGCCCTTTCCCAAACACTACCCTTGCTGACATGTTCATTTAGTGTCCAATGAAAAGAAAAAAAAAAAAAGAGGATTTTGTCCTTCTGGTGCTGTTTATCTAGATGTCGCAGTCCATGTCTGCCCTGCTGTTCTCATGTTCTCCCATCTCTGGAGGACGTCCAGTCCCGTCAGGTGAGTCTTCCAGGACACTCCGCAAAACAGGTGCAGGTTCTCAATTCATTAGCATTCAGATCCAGGTTTTCCCAAACATTACTGGTCAGTTACGTCCAGATCCAAACAGCCACAGGCTGACTGGCTGAATGAACGTTTTGTTTTTGTATCTCTAACCATGTCAGTTTCAGAGGAACAGATGGTGGAGAGGTTGGGGCTGTGGGGCACAGCCTGGCTGCCAGGATGCAATGGAAACCTTTTCTGCGGGGAGCCAGCGTTCAGCGTTGTAAAACAATATAGAAACTGAGCGGGGCCAATTCAAGATATTTTTACTCCTACAAGCCAGGCTCCAGAGGACGACATGGATCAAACCGAAGAAATTAGACCTTTTCCACGCCAGGTTTTATTTCAACTCAGTTAACCAGTTTAACATCTCTGACTTTCAAGATATAAATTCAGCATCATTTTAGTATTAGGTTGTCAAGTGCTCGATTATCACCAAACCTTCATATCAAACTATTTTTCATTAGCTACATTTTGAAGAATACTCAGTTTCATCTTTGATGTTTTGTTTTGCATCATCAACAAAATTCTCTAGATCTGTGAAAACCCCTGGTAAGACCCAAACAAATCAAAAAACCATCCACAAGCCAGTTCTGATTTTAAAGAGTTTATTGTGAACCAGTTTATTCGTTCTCTTCGCTCCTGAGCCGGGCGTTGGGATTGGTGACCTTGATTGCCAGCTGAGCTGCTCTCTCCACAATCACCTTCCTGTTCTTTGAGGAGACGTTGTGGGCGATTTCAGCACAGTGAGTCCTACACAAGTGAAGACAACACTCAGCATCAGAGCAAGTTCATATTCCACAGAAAATTTTACATCGTGAATCAAAACAAATGTTTTAAAATACATCAAATGAAACAAAAACACTGCTGATCCAGTGAAGTCTTAAATCCATTCAGTTGTTTTATGATTTAATTTGCCTTTTGATATAAATGAAAGCAGCTCTTTACATCATAAACAATCTGTTCACAACTGCAGAATAAACCGTCTCCCCTGAGATGCATTTAGATCATTTTATGATACCCAGACCATTTCATATTAAAATTATAAAATTCCAGGCAATTTTATTCATCTTCAGAACAAAAAACTGTTTACCACAGTCACTATGGCCCTTCAGAACGTTCTTTTACTTAAGTTCAATTATTTGTTTCCATTAAAAGTTATTTTTTGCATTTTAAAATGTATGAAAGTGAAATATTTTACCAGTCAGGACTAAACACACCATTTAAAATTATGAGAACAAATATGAACAGTTTACTCCATAATCTTCATACCTCTATTGTATTTTCCTTTAATTGCACACTATGGAAGAGTTGTACTGCTCTACATTTGGTGTTGGAAATTACTAAACCTATGACAACTATAAACGTTTCATCCAATGTTTTTCTGACAGAAAACCTCTGCATTTGCAATCATTCCTGTCAGAATATTGCTGAAAAAGACACATAAATAGTATATTACATGTCTACAAGTGCCATTCCTTGTTTATGATTTGGTTAACTGGTTTATAATTACAGCAAACAAAAGCAAATGTAGCAATTTACTTACTTACTGACTGAAAATACCACACCACTCCTATAGTCACCTCTATACATGGGCTACCTTTTATTTTAAAGATGTAGTTAAGAAAATGCACCAAAACACAAGTCTGACTTGCTGCACCCTCATATCAGAGCACTGAGCTAGCATCTCAGCTGCTTCTGAACATTTCAACTACAAAATAAAAACAGAGCCTTTGTGGTCATTGCTCCTTAACGCTCTGCCTCTCCATATCAGAGGATTCCAGACCCAAACTTTACTCAGAACATGTCATTGCATTGCCTTTTAATACCGGTTGAGTTTGATATTAAGGGTTTTTAACTTCAATTGTTTACTGCTTTTGTCTTTAAGCAACATTACTTACATTTGTTTGTGTTCAATTAACTTTTATGGCAGTGTTTTGTTTTATTTAATGTATAACGCTCAGACAGCAAGGTGTTTCAAAATGTTCTGTAAAATAATGTTAAAGGTGTGAGACACTCATTTAATCAATACATCTGCAGTGATGTCTAGTAGGAACAAATGCCTTGCAAGTCATACTCCGTGGAAATAAAGCCCAGATGCGCTTGTTTCAGGAATCAGCAGAATGTCACATCATAGGAGAGCTTAACACAGCAGAATTTGGAGTCTTATTTCCTGATATTTGGACATCTCACCTCTAATTGGACAACAGCAACGAGACTCTACCACTGACTCAGTTTGCTCTGCGACATGGATGTTTTATCTCCACAAATAACTCAAGCCTGGAGGTGTTCTGCTGTGTGGGGGAGTTGCTAATGCAAACAATTAGCTTCTACCAGACGAGACATTCTCTGCCGTTTCCTGGATGCTAAACCAACAACAGCATTTCCCATCGGGGGCCAAGATTGGCGAGTCCATGAATGTTATGCGATTGTGATGTAGATCTGTCAGGCTTTTCAAATCCCAGAGTTTCACCATCTATTTTCTATCAGAAGTTAATGCATTAATGTCCAGCCTGCATGAAAAACTCAGAGTGACGGATTATAATCTGAAATAATCATTAAAAATGGTTTTTCAGTGTTCCACACCTTTAACCTTGACCTCACTTGCAAAATCCATTGTTACTTTGCAAACTTTAGCTTAACATGTGCACGCATCAAGTTTATTTCAACAGCTACAATACAATTTTATGACGTTTGATTAACATACTCAGCCCTGCATCTAACACTTAGAAGCATTCAAAACTTACTTGTTGCTCATCATCAGGACCTCGAGCTCCTTGACGTTGTGCACCAGGAACTTTTTGAAACCAGTTGGCAGCATGAACTTGGTCTTCTTGTTGCTACCATAACCGATGTTGGGCATCAACATCTGTCCCTTGAACCTCCTGCGGACCCTGTTGTCAATACCTCTGGGCTTGCGCCAGTTTTTCTGTCAAGAAAATGAAAAAGAATAAATGAAAATCAGCTCTATTAACCCCAACGCTTACATTTAACCAGTGATTTAGTCAACAAATATACCACACTTACCGCAATCTTGACATATCGATCAGACTGGTGGCGAATAAATTTCTTTGTTCGCTTTTTGACAATCTTGGGTTTTGTTAGGGGTCTGAGGGCTGCCATGTTGGCTAAAGAGAAAACATTAAAAACAAAATCAGAATAAAAGGTCAGATATGTCAGACATTGTTTCAATATGTTCATAGAGCTTTAGTTATGCGATATGCAAGAATAGGCAAGAGCATAGTTGATGCATGACGCCTGCGACCAAGTGTAACTACATATATTTATACTGTGGTGCATTAAAGAGTAAACGTGTTGACCAACGTTAGCATGCTAGCACCATGGCTATGTAGCAAGACATGCTATCCTCGTCCATTTTGATTTAGCTAATTCAACTGAACAGAAACTATAACTGGTTAATTCGAGAAGCTGTTTGATAC
This sequence comes from Aphyosemion australe, assembly GCA_006937985.1. Lineage (NCBI taxonomy): Eukaryota > Metazoa > Chordata > Actinopteri > Cyprinodontiformes > Nothobranchiidae > Aphyosemion > Aphyosemion australe. The sequence goes on from SSNS01000333.1 coordinate 162,004, forward strand.
TAATCATTGTACTGTGCCTTTCTGTGATACACAACTACACGTCAGGCCTTTCCTTAATAGTACAAGCTCATTTCACACGAATAGCTTTAGTAGCCGGTTAGCCGCTAAAGCACCAGCACATCATTCCATTCATCAAATTTAAGCCATCAACCTACAATAACACGTATAATATCACCCATCACACAGAGGATGAAGCTTAGGTTTTCAATAAACTAAGTCAGAATGAGAATATAGGGGCAAAAATGTGCGGATTAAGTTAGATTGTGTCTACTCACCCGCCGATGTAAATCCAAAAGGGATTTCAGCAACAGCGGAAAGAACGAAAAGGGCTTCCGGTTTTGTAGCGTTGCCTTATGGGTAATGTATTTTAAACCACAACCAACATATCCTGTGATATGAGGTCAGGGCTTATCTAATGTCGGATAGTACGGTCTTATCCGAACTGTTTGATTTTATAGTTAAACTTAGAAGCGTTACAATTCCCCAACGACCACTTTTTGTTGTTTTTGTGTTCACAAAGGCTGAAACATTGTTTCAAATCAACTTCTTTGATGCTGTTGCGCACTTCCTGAGCAGATGTTCTAAGTTTGAGTTTCCATTTAAATCCCACGAGGAAAACAAATAAGTAAAATAATCATTTGTTTTCATGTTAGAGAAGGGTGGAAGTTCCTGAACACGTGGCCGCAGTGCAGTTAAAGGTAATTATTACTTTTGTTTGTCACATGATGATGATCATCAGATCATTTCCTCTGTGTCGTTAGAGCGAGCGACAAGTGTCAAGAGGAACGGATTTAATTTGCTGTTTTAGTGGCGTCAAGTGGGTCTGAGATGGAGAATCAGCCTTTACTTGGGTGAGAGACGCTTTCTTTTATTTAGCTTTTTGCAAATGTGACCTTCTTTGCCTAACTTTCGTTTTCCGTGATTTCCAGTAATAACCGAAACTATGGGATGGTGAACGCGGGTTACGCTCCAGCAGCTAAGGGACAAGCTGGTAAGATGTATAACGATAGTTACAGTGTTTACACAGAATGATAATGATGTTTTCTTTGACTTTGCGTCACGAACGACTTGTTTTCCGGGTGTGACATCACACCGACTCGCACAGCATCAGTGGTAGTTGGCGTTCACCTCGGATCCATACGGATGTGATAGTTTTAACTAGGGATCACTATCTGACTAGAAACTATCAGAATGTTCACGGAGGGGCAAGGTGAGTCACTCTCTGTCACTGGATGTCAACCGGAATAAACATGAAATTACATCAGCGTCCTTATTTCAGTGTAAGAGATTAGGAATTGTTTTCAATAGTTTGAGTAAAAACTTGAGGCGGTTTACTTGCATTTGTTTACACATGCACCTTGATGATTTAAACATATTTACAGGATTATTTGAGTGTTCGTTTTTGTGCGTCTGAACTAGATTTTTTTGTTTGATTTAGCAATGCTGGCCCCACCCGCAGCAGAGCCCTATGGCCCGAGCGCTCCCCCGGCCAGCATGTTTGACAACATGCCAGGATATGAAGGAACAATGGCAGGAGGAGGTACAGTATAAACATGCTTCAGAATAAACCTGAAATGCAACAAGTCTTCACAATTCACTTAAAATGTTACATAACATTTATGTAATAAAATAAAAGAAATAAATCCAGTTAAGTTTTTTGTTGAAGATTTTCAGTCGTCCAGTATAGGTTCAAATGACAACTGGACTTCTTTGGTTTCTTCAGGAGCTTTGTCATTTCTAACAGGAATATGCAGAGTGTCAAGTTTATAAACTAGTGAGCTGTTGCTGATCAATGAGCTGAAATGACATGTTTTTCATTTCGTTTGTCCCTGTTTTCTTGTACTGGTCCACTTGTGAGATGTTTTGGTCAGGTGCAGGATGGTCCTAATTAGAATAAAACTTTCCGGTCATTAGTTTTTGAGTTGATGTTCTTGGCCACTCAGTTCAACAGACACATTGACTCAGCCTTACATTTATTTGTGAAACATTTAATAGGTTTGCTTTTGGGTGTCATAAATATTTACTCTCTTACATAAATTAGATTACTACAGATCAAAACACAGACGGAAAAAACAAATTACCTAATTCAAATACTCAGAGTACCTAAGTTGTGAACTATTTATGCATAACAATTTGTGAGTGTTCTATTTAAAAGAGACAACTAAAGTGTATTGTGAGTGCCAACATAATATATATATATATATATAAAAGATACATTTAGGAACCAACATTTCATTTAAATGGGTTATGTAGGGTTCTTGTTGCTACCCTCTTTTTTGCAGGATTCACCTGTTTCTGGAATCTGCAGGTGATTCATGCATTATCCTCAATAGCATGAAAGAACAAAACAAACTCAAAGCATTCTTTTCTGTCTTCCTGCTTTTCAGTTAGAAATCTCACCCTTTTTTAAAATTGAACATAATCAGACCTCATGAACTATTTAAAAATGGGTTCATGTTGTGGTAGCTGGTTTGGCTTAGGTTAGCTTAGAGTTTGTCAGCAGAATGTGGGTCTCTGTTGCGCAATAGAGCTTTTCTACCACAGAAACGTGTTGTTCCAGCCTCTAGTTCAGTGAAGTGATTGTTTTACTAAGTTTCCCATGTTGTGACTCAAACTGGATTTCACTTATATTAGCTCAGGTGTTGTTGCTGTGAAACAGGATCATTGACTTATTTAAAAAAAAATTAATTTTAAATAAATCCTGCTATATGGAATATTTCGCAATACTTAGTTCTTCAAGTGAAAATGCTATTTTAATAAACTTCTAAAAAACAAATTCCAACCAGTGCAAAAGCTCTGCCGTGTATTCTGCTCTCAGAAAAGTGAAAATATCCAACTTGTGATTGTTGTTGACTGTATGTTTATAAGAGTTGTTTATTCTTTGTTGTGTTTATATGAGAATATATATTTAACATTACTATATAATTGAAATAATCACTTCAATGCTGTAGTTAAATTAACATGTTCATGATCATCATTTATAAATGAAGAATAACTGCTGCAGTATAATAAAAAAACCTGCAACAAACAGACGTCTTCCTGTCTTTTATAGGAGGATTTCTGCCACCTCCTATGCCTGCTTTCCCAGCTCCCCAGCCTATGCCCGGACCTGAACAACCACACTGGAAGTAATGACTCTTTTTATATAGTCTCTCTGAGCATGGAAGCTGATGATATTACAGCAGTTGCATTTAATTTAAAGCAGTTATAGTTATTCAGTGCTATGACATTATGTAATATACTGTATAACATTTATTTGCTCCTGGCAGCATCCCATCTATAAGTGAAGAAACAGCCCGGGAGGCCTTTTCTCAGTTTGCTTCCAGTAAATGCTGTTACAGCTCTGCTCCAGCAAAGGATGGAGTCATCACCAGCATGGAGGCATTCAATACATACAGGGTTCATATTTTTTCTGTTCAGCACTTTTCATGCCTCATATTCCTGCATAGAGCACACTTACTTTATTTTATGTTGTTCTCACCTGTTATATTTTAGTACCGCTTGGAAACGTTTACTGAATCGAGGTCCACAGAGTGGAGCCATGAACCATATAATGGTACGTTCATTTATTGTTTGCATTTCCTTTTGTGGTCTGCAACTCCAAATTACCACTATTTGCATTTTTGAATATAAGCAACTCAGTATCAAACTTAAATTGAACACATAAATAATAGTTCTGTGAAAATCCTTTGACATAAAACTATTCTTGAGCAAGCAGTTGCATCAAACAAGTCATTGCAAGGCTAATGTGGATTTCTGACTTCATAAAGCTACTTCAGTTTTTAAAATTTCACTTGATGTGGATCACTGAGTTACTCTTTGATAATATCACATCTGGATCAGGTCAGACTGTTGATGCCTTTGCCCAGCCACCTCCAGGGCCTTGGGATATTCCTTCAAAAACACCTACCTTTTTTGCTGAAGGCAAACAGCAAATCAAAGTTCCCTACACATCATCTGTGAAGGTAAATCATCTAAATATTGTTTTTTTTATTATTATTATTAGGGAGGTTTACAAAAATACACATGCAAGACATTATTTCATGACTTCATCTGCAGGCCTGCCATAACTGTCTTGGAATGGGACAAAAACCCTGCAAAGACTGTGCAGGTGCTGGTAATGTAAGTATTTTTCCACAGCGCTCACTGAAATGGTACATTACTCATTTTTATTTGGATAGCATCACAATATGCTTTTTTTCCTCCACAGAAAGTTTGTTGGGTGTGCAATGGATCTGGTTTCCGTAGTGGGAATGACCGGTGCCTTCACTGTAGTGGGAGAGGGAGAGAAAAGTATGCATTAGATGTTATTTTCATATGGAGCAGTAGTGATGTGGTGCACACTACTCAACAACATTGCATCATTACCTTACTCAGAAAGTCTTCCATAACACAGGAAGTTAAATTTTCTCTCCTATGTGTGTGATAAGCATGGAGGCATTTGTTGTACAGGTGCTGCTGTGCTCCTTTATGGATTCATTTCCTGTCTTCCAGCCACAAATATTGAACCCAGTTAGGATTCTCACTTTTCTGTGCTCAAGGTCTGTTTCCTGTTGTGACCACAGTGCATACAGCCTCCTTTAGCATCCACAGACCTCGATAACAGAGCAACATACAATCAGTGCAGCTTGTCATGTTTATAAGCTGATAGATGTTAAAACATCTCTTACAGCTGCAGTCATTGTCATGGACGAGGATCGAAGCGCTGTGATGTGTGCCATGGAAAACAGCAGCTGCTGGTCTACATTAACCTCACAGTGAAATGGTGCTCTTCTTTTAAATGAATTGATCAAATACCAGAATAGTCTGTAATTATATTAAAGTAATCAACTGGAATCAATGATGTTTTTATTTTGCAGGACTAACAACACAGATGCTCATGTTGTGGAACAGTCAAGTGGACTTCATGTAGACAACCTTAGCAAGGTGTCTGGCAAGGAGCTTTTCAGAGACTCTCAGTACATGGTAAAAAAAACTTTTTACTATTAAAATAATCACAAAATGCCAATTAGGCAAATTGTTCTGATATAACAGAACCAGCTGATTGGATTAAAGAATCAGATTGGGCAGCCATCTGCCTTGGCCCACTAAGGATCTGAGGGGACTTGGAAGGGACAGAGTAATGACATGTCAGCAGTGTCCTGCAACGGGCGCGAGTGATCCACGTAAAGTTTTACATTGTTGAAGTATATAAAGTAAATTTCAGGGGTCTGAGTGGTTGTTTCTTTAATGTGGGCGAGGTGAGAAAATATACACATAAATTTTTTTAAAAATTAATATTTAAATTAAAACAATCCCAACCTTTTTGTGCCCCACCTATAAGGTTCATTTCAGCGAAGTAGAAGCTAAAAAAACGGTTTGAAAATGTGATCGCTAGCAAAAGAAATTTGAATAATAGAGAATTGCAAAAATTGAGTATGGAAGTAATTCATGTGTGACCTAGTTTTCTGCATCACGTTGGGTCAGGATGTTCCTCATTTTAGCAGAATTACACAGATGAAAGGCAGTCCTAACTTGTGTGATATGAGAGGTAAAGAACATGTCCTGGTCCAGAATAACAGCCAGGTTAAAAATAGAAAATAAAAGGCACCAAGCTAAAATTGAATATAAATATAGCTAAGAGTCATTTAGATCTTGAGGCATCATGCAACACTGAGTATGTTATTTTCAAGATTTGACCAAAATGACTTTAATTCCATTTTGATTAACTTTCAAAGGTGACAGATGATGTGTGTTTCTTCTTTTATTCTGAAAAGGCAAAAACAAACAAAACCAACAGCCATAAATAAAGAAAGCGCCAAAGCCGACCACATGCTGGTACTAGAAGTACTGACCTGTTAGAGTTACATGATATGACTTCACTCATAGTGATTTAAATTCTAGTTTAAAACAGCGATTGTGACTAATCCTAGCATTTCTGTGGTTGGCAGGTGTATCCAGTGTTGGGCTTTCCAGACTCTGCAATAATGCAGGTGTCACAGCGCCTTGTCAGTGAACACCAGGGCAAATACTGCCAGACTTCACGCATTCTGCAACAGGTTTTGTGTTATTTTAATACCTCACTATGCTGATCAAAAGCTTTTTTTTTAAATGTAAAATGCTCATTTTACTTTTTTGTCTGCAGCGTCAAACCATAGAGCTGATCCCAGTCACAAAGGTCACCTACTCGTGGAAAGGACAAACACACATTTACTTTGTTTATGGAAACGAGTTCAAGGTTCACACAGACGACTATCCTGCTACTTGTTGCTGCTCTGTAATGTGATTACAGTCGGTGGCAGAGATTTTAGCATTGTATGCTTCAGACCAGCTAAGTCAGATTTATGTTGGTTCTGCTGATTGAATTGAGACCGTGTAAAATATGGGGGAAACTGTTTTAAAGTGTGCAAATTCCTGACTATGTGTACATAAATGTCTGAGACAGAGATGGGAAGCTGGTGAAACTTTACATAGACCCACGTACACGTTCATGAAGAATGAACTTGGGTTCATTAGAAACATTTTAGCATTTTTGGAAATTAAAAAAGTGATTTTGTGTGAAACTGACGTGCCACCTTCTGGCATCAACTCGTGTGCTTGTGAAATAAGAAATATTGAAAAATCAAGATGAACTGAGCAGTTGTGATCCTATTTCATTTGAAATGGGAAACATGTTTAACTTACTAAATCTCTACTCTCAAATGTTTGTGTTTTTTAAAAAGTGATGCAGCACTGTGATGTCCCTGTTGACATAAAAAAGCAAATTATTTGTCTGGAAAATGAAGGTTTTTCTTTAGTAACACAACATTTTACATTTGATATGTTTCTTACTCTATTTTCATGTTTATCCTCTATAGGTGGGGATGTGTTGCAGCCTGTTTTATACATTTTACATGTTGGTGCAGGAGAAATATTTAAAATGTGTTTTTTAATCAGCATCTTGTGGATTCAGTTTTCATTTGACTAACTGTTACGAGATTATTTTATATGTATCATAGGAAGACAGCAACTGACTCAACTTACAGATCTATATTATAATGTAAAATAAAACATTACATTATTGTATTATATGCACTGAATCCTGACTCCTGCTTTAGTATGACAGTAATGATTCATTATTCTCTTCAGTGAACATCAAATTAAATCAGTGGACACTCATGTATTGTAACTCAATCTATTTGTAAAATGAAATTTTATATTTGAGAATGTAACACAGATGTTTTATTTGCTTTGTGATATTGTATTAAAAGCTGTTGCTTCTGAGTTGTGAAGTCATCTGTCGATCATGGGTATTTCAAGGCTATGGACGTTGCAGGTCTGTCTTGTTGACACGTTTCAACATTTTGCAGGCACAGGGGATATGGTGCCTGTGGAGTTACGGACTGGGATAATGGTCCCCATATTTAAGGAAGGTCGACCAGATGGTGTGTTATAACCATACAGTCAATGGTTATATTTAATATTCCCAAGAGAAAAGGTTCCTATTTCTCATTCTGTTCCTTCTCCTCAATATTCCCAAGAGATCAAAAGGAAAATTTAAGATTTTTTTTAAGGCTTCATTAAGACAAGGAGGCTAAAATGAACAAAAGTGTAGTACCAACTTTCAGACACTGGAGGGCAGCAACTCCCCTTCCCTTTTCTAACTGCTGTTGAAAACCAGAGTGTTGTTCTGTTTTTGGCCATCGGAGGGTGCAAATTCACCATTCTTTCAAGGCAACAAACAATACATAGGGATTGAAAAAACATTTAGAAGAAGTGTTTTCTACTAAGTAAATCTTGTAAAAGTTTATCTATACAGAGAACAAACAGTAAAAAAAATGAACTGTGATTCCTTTTTGGTTACTGGTTACTTAACTTATAAACTTTTAATTTAATTAATGTGTAATCTGATATTTGGTTTGACTGATTCCAACATACTCTGTCTATAAGGGATTTATATGTATTATTTTGGTCAACTGGATGGAAACAGGATAAGGCAATCCTCTGGTTTTTGAGATTAAGGCTTTTGTCTGCCCTCTGCTGGACCAAAACTGTTACTACAGGCAGTGTTCATAAAGCTAAACAATACAAAATTCAACAGCACTTCCTGTAGATTCCTTAAAATATATTAACAACATACTTAGTCTAAAAAAATGGGAAAGCCAGAACATCTTCATTTATACAAACTGCTTAACTAATAAAACTCAACAAACATCCTTTAATTATCTGTGTTCAACATGAGCTACAACTGGAGCTATTAGAAGCTAGCTACAAAACAGAGATATATATTTTTAAAGCTTTATTAAGACAAAGAGGCTAAATATTCTCTAAAATTGGCTAAAAAGAACAAAAGTGCAGTACCAGCTTTCAGACACTGGAGGGCAGCAACTCCACATCTTCCCTTCTTTTCTAAATGCTGTTGGAAACCAGAGTGTTGTTCTGTTTTTCGCCACCGGAGGGCGCAAATTTCCTATCATTTCAAGGCAAGTAAATATTGTGAAAATTTATTTAGACAAAGAACAAACAGTAAAAATGAAATGTGATTCTATTCCGTCACTGGTTACTTAATTTATAAACTTTTAATTTAATTACTTGTAATCATTTGGTTTGATTGATGCCCACATACTCTGGGTGTGTCCGAATCCAGGGGCAGGATGCTTGTGAGGACGGGTCCTTGCAAGACCGCTAAGACCGGAAGTCAGCGGCTCTGAATTCGGACGGTCTAGCCTTCACCTCTACGGCAGCTAACAGGCCAAGGGAAAGAGCTAAGCTAGCGAAAATCGTCCAGGGAGCTACAGCAGCTTTACATTCGTGCCAGCTGAAAGATAACCATTTCTAGGTAAAGTAATTTAAAGTAAGTTAGTTTAGTCTACAAGCTTTTAGGACTTATATTTAAATAGTTTTATGTATATTTTAAGCAACAGAAAGGTCGGTGGTTAAATGTACACATTACTATAGAGTATTAACATGTAAATAATTAATATAAACCAAATACATTTTAAATGTTGAATACAGTAGGGCATTTTCTAATGTAAATTTGATCTTAGAACTTCTTAATGAGCATAAAGTTGGTGTAAAAGTATCAAAAACGAACTTTTTAAGTTAAATAGCATTGAAATGTTTTCATTGTGCATTTGTTTATTCAGCTTAAGACTAATCATGCTTAGAGCTCTTCTACAAATGTTAATCATCTGTAGATTTATTTTTTTATTCCCTGCTTTTCTTTAAACAGAACCAATGTAATGCAGGTTATATGTGTGTATTAAATTTAATAATAAAAAACTCTTTCTGAAGATGTTGCAGATGAGAGAGGCTGGTATGAAGGCAGTCAGCGGTGCTCTGTCCTGGAGGAGGCACCATCAACCCACGACTACAGGTAATGAGTTAAGTAATTTATGTAGGAAACAATATAATAAAAAAAACACTGTCATTTTATTTGTTTTAGAGCCACAATTGTTATACTACTGAATCCATAAACCATCTACTTATTGCATATTTCTGAATATGTCCTAGAGATGTGACAGCCGTCGACTGAGCCAACCCAGCAATCCCTGTAGATGGATGATGGACAGTGAGAGGAAGCATCCCAAAGCTCTGCAGACCGCCCTGTATGATGTTCCACCCTTTTACCAGAAA